>PVIH01012645.1:0-62503 GCA_004025045.1 Sigmodon hispidus | reverse complement strand
AAAAAAAAAAAAAAAAAAAAAAAAAAAAAAAAAAAAAAAAAAAAAAACAAAAAAAAAAAAAACAAAAACAGTCCTTTAGGTAGCAAAGAAGGTAAAGGCATACCAAACTGCAAGGTGCCCTTGGGCTGGATCACCTTATTAACTGCTCTTAAATGTGTCACCATTCTCCATTTCCCAGATTTCTTCTTGGCCACAAATATGGGGGAATTCCATGGGCTGTTTGATTCTTCAATATGTTGCACTTGTAACTGCTCCTGTACCAATTGTTCTGGGGCTAGCAATTTCTCCTCTGTCAAAGACCATTGTTGGACCCAAATAGGTTTGTCTGTGAGCCATTTCAAAGGAAGGCCTGTTAGTGTCTTTGGGGTGCCTGAAGCTTTGAGACTACATTGTGGTGCAACCTGAATAACTGGCAGCTGTTTTACATAGCCTCTTGAGGTATTGCTTTCAAGGCCATGATTGGGTCTTTGGTTGATATTAAGCCTGGGTGGATCTTAATTTGAGTGTTCTATTGTTGTAGTAGGTCACAACCCCATAAGTTCACTGCTATGTTGGCCATGTATGGCTTCAATGTTCCTCTCTGTCCTTCTGGTCCTATGCATTCCAGCCATCTCACTCTCTGTTTTACCTGAGACAATGTCCCAATACCTAAAAGTTGAATGTCTACCTCCTTCAGAGGCTGCCTGGGGTGCCATGCCTGTGGAGTTATGATCGAAACATCGGTTCCCATGTCGACTAAGCCTTGCATAAAAATATTGTCTATTCTTATTGTCAACTTTGGTCTTTGCTCATTTATGGAGGTCTGTCAAAATATGCATTTTATTGGTTTACTGGACATCATCAACTTCTCTTGTAAAGGCGATGTATTGTCTATGGCTACATGGTCTACTGTTTCAGGCTTGGGATTTGTTACTTGTCCTGAGGAAACTGCTCTTCCACTGTGACTGGATATGACTCAACCTTTTTTGGTTTCTAGGTCTGACTCTTGGGGGCCTCCTGGGGGAAGCCCCGAGTTACGTTTCCCGATGTTAAAAGCTTGCCATCTATGTCTCTTACAGATCTACACTCATTTGTCCAATGTCTGCCTTTGTTACATCTCCTACATAGTCCAGGAGGTAGTGGCCTTCTGTTTAAGTCACTCCTGGGATTGGGAGGATTCCCATATATGCCTTGCCTATAATTCTTCTTTATATGGCCTGGTTTACCACAATTGAAACAAATAATGTTTTGATTTCTCACCTTAACATTAGCAATGGCTTGTCCTACCCAATTCTCTTCATCGGAGTGTAGATATTCAACATTAATTGCAAGTTGAATCCATTCTTCTATGGGTGCACCTTTTGATCTTTAATGGCATGATCAATTTCTTACATGTCATATTAGCATTATCGAAGGCCAAAGAGAGTATCAATTGTTTCCGAACTTCTGAATCTGACACTGCTCTATTTACAGCCTGAGTCAACCTCTGTAAAAAGTCTGTATAAGACTCCTTTGGACCTTGTTTAATCTCAGTACATGACTCAATTCTCTGTCCTGGGTCTGAAACCCTTTCCCAAGCATTTAAGGCAGCAGTATGGCACAGGAACAGAGCATGGTCCTCATAAGTAGCCTGAATTGATACATCAGCAAACTGGCCTTCCCCAAGGATTTGGTCCTTGGAGATGGTAACATTCCCAGTTTTATCTCGAGATTCCAAGGCTTTAGCCTCTTCCCTAAACCAATTCCTCCACTGCAAGCTTTGATTGTTGTTCAACACTGCGGTTGCCAAATTCTTGCAGTCATCAGGAATTACCTGATACTGTGCTGACCATGAATTTATGTATTGCTTCACAAAAGATGATTGTACGCCATATGTCACTATGGCTTCCTTTATTGTTTTTAGATCCTTCATGTGGATAGGTTCATAAGTATATCCCATGTTGTCTGAAGCCCTTCCACGTGATTGTGATTTTTTGGTCTCTGCCACAACTGGGAATAGAGTTGGAGTAGTAGGGGTAGTCCCCTCATTATAACCACTGTAGGTGAGGCACCTTCCCTACTGCAGCATCTTTTAAGAGGAGGCTCTGGGTTGTCTTCAGCAGATGTTGCTTCAAAATCCTTTTCTAAAATCTCCATATGACCCTCATGATCTTGTAACCTAGCAGTAATGGTCTTTTCCAGTGTTTTAAACTCCTCTATAAATGACCTCTCCAACAATTTTATAGAGTGGAAAATTCTCTCATTCCCCACATCTACACATTCTAGTACTTTCTGATCCAGTTTCCTAAATTTTTCATCCATATAAGCTCTATATTCCTCTCTAATCAATGTAGACCTATCCTCTATGGAGGCAATGAGCGTCTTAATTGTCTTAATATGTTCATCCATGTCACACATCTTAGCCTCATACCCCCTATAGGGAATGTGTTCATCTCTATGCTGGGATCCTTTAAAATAGGTAGGTATAAAGTATATTATCACACGAAAAAGCAAAACAACTTCTGGGTTGAGATAGCCTCCAAATGCCTAATCCTGAAAATAAACCTCTATCACCATTGTGAAAAAATGGGTAAAATTCTGAACATTTATTTGGTCAGACATTTTGAAAGAAAAGAAAAAAAAAATTACCTTACTCAGATGTAATGAGGACTTAATGCCAGCAGATGTCGCAATTGCGATCAGCAGCGGCAGTAAAGGTGCCGGAAGGGACTCCTCATGCAACTTTTCTTTCTGAGAGCAGCGTAGCTGGGAGCAAGTTCTGAAACCAAAATAGCCGCTCGCTCCGAGGCTGAGGAACCCAGCTGGGTTCCGTGGAGTCAGCCCCACATTGGGCCACCAATTTTCACAGTACTAACCCACCAAGAAATATATGCTAACTAAGGTTTTTTTATTTAAAAGTTACTTATATAACAAGGATTGTTCCAAGGGAGGAGGAGAAAAGGTAGGAGAAGGACAGAGAAGTGGAGAGCAGGAATGATCCGTGCCACACAGAGCAGGAGCAGTCCATGGAGAGCTCAAAGGGTCCATGCCGCAGAGAGCAGGAGCAGTCCCAGCTGGATGGTCCTTCCTACCCCATGCCATTCATCCAGCAATGCGAGTCTGCTTCCGTCTTCTGGAGTGTCCTTCTTTCGTTGTTTCCCCCGAGTCAACCACGCTCTGACTGGCTCAGCACTCTGGCGTAGTTTTTCTGCGTAGCTTTGGATTTCCCGCTACATAGGACCTCTTAAGTAAGAGGGTGAGAGGATCTACCAAGATAGTTAGGGTTCAGAAGAACCTAACTAGCCTTGGGAATGCAAAATAGTAGAAACAGCTATTTTTATTCTGGTGATATATTGTGTATCTAATAAAGTTTGCTTGAAAATCAAAGGACAGAGCCAATCATAGATTTAGCCATAGAGGTCAGGATGTGGTAGCACTCACTTTTAATTCCAGTTCTTGGGATCCGATGACTGTGCTCACAGTACTTGGAAAATATGCATGCCTTTAATTCTAGCATGAAGAAAGTTGAAACAGAAAACATGGCTGGGAAGAGAAAAAATATAAGGCAGGAGGAAGCAGAAGTTTAGCTTTTTATCAGCAACCTTCTTCCCTTTAGGCTGAGAACTCTGAGGCATTCATTCTGAGGATTCCTGAGGAGTGGCTGGATGAGAAGGGGTTGCAGCTTGTTCCTATGTTTCTCTGATCTTTCAGCTTTTTTTCAATATCTGCCTCTGGTTTTTATTCTTATATATTTATTTTTATTAATTTATATGCAAGAAGGTTTTTCCTTTTGCATAGTATCCACTGTTCTCCCTCCCTCTCATTCTTCTGCATCCACCTCCCTAACCCTACCCTCATTAACTCCTCAAGGTGGGTAAGACCTCCCTTGAGTAATCAACACAAGCTAGCATACCCAGTTGAAGCTGGACTAAGGCCCTTCCCCTAGTATCAAGGCTGAGTCAGGCCTCTCAACATAGGGGATGGGCTCTAGGTTCATGTACCCAGGATGATTCCTGATCCCATTGCCAGGGGATCCACTAACAGATTGATCTACACAACTTACTCTTATTCAGGTGATCTAGTTTGTTCCCATGCAGGGTCTCCATCTGTCAGTCTAAAGTCTGTGAGCTCCAATTAACTAAGGTCACCTCTGTGGTTTTCTTCATTGTGCTCTGAATAATCCTTTGTTCTTCATCTCTCTTCTTTCTCTTAAACTGAACTTCAGAAGTTTGGTCAAGTGGATGTCTGCATTTGCTTCCATCAGCCATTGAATGTAGGTTCTATGATGACAATTAGGGTAGTCACCAATCTGACTACCTAGTTCAGGCACCCATTCCAGCATTTCTGGGAGTCTTAGCTGGGAACATCCTGTGTATTTCCCTAATACTAGGTATCTCTCTAACTTCATGATGGCTTACTCTGTTAAGATCTCTTTCATTGCTTACCTTCATAGTCCCTTTTTCCAACTTGACTATCTCAAACTCTCAGGTTCCCTCTCCCTACCTTCTTCCCTTTACTCCCTGCTCCCAGTTTGCCCAGGAGAACTTAACCATTTCTTCTTCCTGGGGCAATACATATGGATCCCTCTTAGGGTTTTCCTCTCTTCCTAGCTTCTCTGGGGATGTAGAATATACCTGTTCATCCTTTGCTTTATATCTAATATCCACTTATGAATGAGTGTATAGAGTGTTTGTCTTTCTGTGTCTTGGTTACCTCACTCAGGATCACCGTTTCTAGTTTTATCTATTTGCCTGCAAATTTCAAGTTGTCATTTTTTTTTATCCCCTAGTAATACATTTTTTAAAAAATTTATTTTTCTCTGGAGGGACATCTAGGTTGTTTCCAGGTTCTGGCTATTATGAATAATGCTGCTATGGACATAGGTGCTGTGGGTTTATACTCTTGTACATTGTAGGTATTTGTCCCTTTTACTAGTTGAATAAAATACTGATTGGCCAGAAGCCAGACAGGACATATGGGCTGTGTCCAAGACTAAGAAACCTCTAGGAAGAGGAAGAACAGAGCAGAGATGCCAAGCAGACACAGAGGAAAGAAGACAAAATGCTGCTTTGAGAAAAGGTTCTAAGTCACTTAGCTAATCATGGGTTAGTTTAAGAGTTAAGAGTTAGCAAGTAATATGCCTGAGCAATAGGGAAAACAGCATATAATTTACATAAGCTTTTGTGTGTTTCTTTGGGACTTTGAGACTGCTGGTCAGGACTTCAAGGCTAGGCAGAGTTAAGCAGCTGTAGGAAGGTCCAGATCTTAGGGCTAGGCCAGGCCAGAGACTTCATACTACACATAACTGAGCAAATGTCCACATGGTGTGGTTGAGCCCCTTTTGGGTATATGCCCAAGAGTGGTATTGCTGAGTCCTGATGTAGGCTGATTCCCAATTTTATGAGAAACCTGTAGTAAGAAGTTTCTGGCCCAGCCTAGCCCTGAGATCTGGACCAGCAGTCCCAAATATACTACCCTCAGCTGCTTGGTCCCCCAAATGACCCAAACATTTATATTAATTACATGATGTTTGGCTCATGGCTTGGGATTATTGCTAGCTTACTCTCCCATCTTAACCCATTTGTATTAATATGACCTATAATGTGGATCATGGCTTATATGAGTCTCTTTTCATCTTGCTCTCTTGTTGGCAGGGCACAGCGTCTCTGTGTGACTCCACTCTCCTTCCTCTTTATCTATGCTTGGATTTCCTGCCTGCCTCTAAGCTAGCTTTCCATAGGCCAAAAACAGTTCCTTTATTATTCAAAGGTATTTTACAGCATAGGGAAAGACATCCCATATCAGGAAGTGCCATACTGCTTTTCAGAGTGGCTGTAGAAGTTCACATTCCCACCAGCAGTGGAGGAGTGTTTACCTCTCTACAAGTCCTCTTCAACATGGCTATCAACAATGTTTTTTTTATCTTACCCTTCTGACAGGTGTAAGATGGTATCTCAGAGTTGTTTTGATTAGCATTTTGCAGATGACTAAGAATGTTGAGAATTCTGTAGAGATTTCTCTGTTTAGATCCATACTCCATTTTTAATTGATTACTTTTTTATATATATATTTATTTTCTTGAATTCTTTATTTTGGAAAACATCTCTCTGTGGAAGTGGGGTTGGTTAATATCTTTTTCCATTCTATAAGCTGTTGTTTTGTCTCATTGATAATGTCCTTTGCCTTACAGAAGCTTCTCAGTTTCAGGAGGTCTCATTTACTAATTGTTGCTCTCAGTGTCTATGCTACTCGTGTTATATTTAGGAAGTGGTCTCCTGGGCCAAAGCACTCAATGGTACTTTCCATTTATACTTCTGTCAAGTTTAGTGTACTTGGAATTATTCTGAGGTCTTTGATTCATTTGGACTTCAGTTTTATGCAGGTAGATAAATATGGATCTTTTTAAAAAAATTCTACAGGTTGACATCTAGTTATGCCAGCACTATTTGTTGAAGATGCTTTCTTTTTTCCATTGTACAATTTTGGCTTACTTGTCAAAAATCAGTTGTTTATAGGTGTTAGAGTTTATAGCTGACCTCTAAGTAATGCCGTCTGAGCTTTGACTGCTGACATCAAGCCCCATTTAAAGCAAGGTTACCATCTGCATCTTACTCCCTCTGCTTTTGTCTTTTCTTGGGAGCTCTTCTTTTTTACCCTTTACTCTTTTTTCTTCTTTTTCTTGATTTCTCTGCTGTTATAATCATAACCTTTCTGTTAATCATAACCATATTCATCCGACAATAAAGCTCTTTTCTACATAGAAGTAGAATTAAGAGTCTCCTGCTATTCACTGCTGACTTCTGCTGCATTCCCAAGTTCCCATATGCATCTGGAGAAACCTGCTGCCAGATAACTGGGAATATGTAAACCATACCAAAAGTATAAACAAAGTCTTAACAATAGGTATGTGGATTAATGTCAGCATCTTCAATTTCATTGGTCTACAGCTGGGTTTTATGCCAATACCAAATGTTTTTCATTACTATAGCTAGAAGTTAAAAATGGTGATGCCTCTCAAATGTTCTTTATTATAGCAGATTGTTTTGGCTATCCATAGTTTGGGGGTTTTTCAATATAAAACTGAGTATTTTTCTTTTGATGTCTGTGAATAATTGTGTTGGAATCTTGATGGAAATTGCATTGCCTTTTTAGATTTTGGTAGTATTGCCATTTTTAACTATGTTAATCCTACCTATTCAAGATCATAAGAAATCTTATTATTTTTTGATATCTTCTTAAATTTTTTTCAAAGACTTAAAGTACTAATCATACAGGACTTTTACTACTTTGGTTAGAGTTACCTCAAGATATTTTATGTAATGAGTGTCTTTTGTAAAGAGTGATATTTCTCTGATTCCTTTTTTTCTTTATTTATTTTGTATTTATCAAAAAACAGTAAAATGAATTTAAAATGTTGAAAAGTTAACAATAACTATAAAGAAGATAAAAATCATAAGCATGACTTATCAAGGGTGATAATGCAAATAAAATTGCTACACATATATTTACTTTGTGTGCAGCTTTCCCTCTGAATTTCTTTTTCCATCCCTGTATATCCTTATTCAAGGTCCCTTCCCCCTCCTACCACATCAGGTCATTTTTCTTCTCTGCAACTCCACATCCTCTCCCTGGGTAGGGAGCAGACAGTCCTATGGTCCCACTGACCGAATAATGCTTGGATCAGTCTCCACTCCTGGCCAAATCCAGTTTTGTCCCCCCTCCCCCAAGAGTGAGTCAGGTGTTCCTATAGTTGGAGTGGGATCCAAAGGGTCAGTCTAGGGTGTTTCTGATCCCAAGCTGTTCAGTGGTTGTGGTTTGCAGCTTGGGCATGCTTGGCTTTTTTGTCTTGTTTGTTTTTTAGAGACCACTAATGAGTACATCCCCTGCTTATTTTTCTGAGATTGTGATACCTCGCTCAGGAGGATATTCTCCAAATCCATCCATTTGCCTGCAAATTTTAGGATATCATTTTTTCTTACTGCTGAGTAGTATTCCATTGTGTAGATGTACCACAGTTTGTTAATCCATTCTTCAGTTTAGGGACATCTAGGTTGTTTCCAGGTTCTTGCTATTAAAAATAATGCTGCTATGAACATAGCTGAGCTAATACCTTTGGAGTGTGAATGTGCCCAGAAGTGATATTGCTGGGTCCTTGGGGAGACTGATTCTCAATTTTCTGAGAAACCACCATATTGCATACCAAAGTGGCTAAACAAACTTACACTCCAACAACAATGGAGGAGTGTTCCCCTTGCTCTTCATCCTCACCAACATAGGTTGTCATCTGTGCCTTTTATCTTAGCCAATCTAACAGGTGTTAGGTGGTATCTCAAAGATGTTTTGATTTGCATTTCTCTGATGGCTAAAGATGAAGAGCACTTTTTCAGGTGCCTTTCAGCCATTCGTAGTTCCTCTGATGAGAATTCCCTTTTTAGATCTGTACTCATTATTTTATTGGGTTGTTCAAGGTTTTGGGATCTAGATTCATGAGCTCTTTATATATCTTAGAGATTACTCCTCTATCACTTGTAGGGTTGGTGAAAATCTTTTCCCATTTTGTAGGCTGTTGTTTTGTCCTATTGACAGTGTCCTTGGCTTTGCAGAAGCTTTCCAGCTTCAGGAGATCCCACTTATTGATTGTTGGTCGTAGTGTCTGTGCCACTGGTGTTATATTTAAGAAGTGGTCACCTGTGCCAATTTGGAGAAGTGTATTTCCCACTTTCTTTTCTATCAAGTTCAAAGTGGCTGGGTTTAAGTTCAGGTCTTTGATCCACTCACTTGGATTTGAGTTTTGTGCAGGGTGACAGGCTCGGATCTATTTGCATTTTTCTACACAATTTCATCCAGCTATGCCAACACCATTTGTTAAATATACTATCCCTTATCCATTGAATGTTTTGTGCCTCTTTGTCAAAGATCAGGTGTTTATAGGTTTTTGAGTTAATGTCTGGATCCTCAATTCTATTTCATTGGTCCACAAGTCTGTTTTTATGCCAGTACCAGGCTCTTTTTATTACTGTAGCTCTATAGTATAACTTGAAGTCAGGAATGGTGATACCTCCTGAGGTTCTTTTGTTGAGTAAAATTGTTTTGGCAATCCTGGCTTTCCTGTTATTCCAAATGAAATTGAGTATTGTTCTTTCAGATCCAAAAAATACTGTGTTGGGATTTTGATGCCCAGTGCATTGAGTCTATAGATTGCCTTTGGTAGAACTGCCATTTTGACTATGTTGATCCTACCAATCCAGGAACATGGGAGAGCTTTCCATTTTCTGATATCCTCTTCAATTTCTTTCTTCAGTGATTTAAATTTTTTTTTCAAATAAGTCTGTTACTTCTTTGGTTATAGTTACTCCAAGGTATTTAATACTATTTGTAGCTATTATGAAGGGTAACGTTTCCCTTATTTCTTTTTCAGCTCTTCTATCTTTAGTGTATAGAAGAGCTACTGATTTCTTTGAATTAATCTTGTATCCTGCTACATTGCTGAAGGTGTTTATCAGCTGTAGCAGTTCCTTGGAAGAATTTTATGGGTCACTTATGTATACAATCATATCATCTGCAAATAGAGATAGCTTCACTTCTTCTTTTCCAGTTTGTATGCCCTTAATCTCTTTTCACTCCCTTATTGCTTTAGCTAAAACTTTGAGAACTATATTGAATAGATAAGGGGAGAGAGGGCATCCTTGTCTAGTTCCTGACTTTAGTGGGATTGCTTTGAATTTTTCTGCATTAAGTTTGATACTGGCCGTCGGCTTCTTGTAAATCGCCTTAATTATATTTAGGTATTCTCCCTGTATTCCTGATCTCTCCACGGCCTTAATCATAAAGGAGTGTTGGATTTTGTCAAAGGCTTTTTCAGCATCTTAGGATATGATCATGTGGTTTTGTTCCTTTAGTTTGTTTATATGATTGATAACATTTACAGTTTTTCATATGTTAAACCAGCCCTGCATTTCTCAGATGAAGCCTACTTGGTCATGGTGGATGATATCTTTTATACATTCTTGTATACGGTTTGCCAAATTTTTGTTGTTAATTTTCACATCAATATTCATGAGGGAAATTGGTCTTTAATTCTCCTTCTTTGTTGTGTCTTTAAGAGGCTTGGGTATCAGGGTGATTGTGGCCTCATAAAAGGAATTTGGCAATATTCCATGAGTTTGTACTTTGTGAAATAGTTTGAGGAGTAAAGGTAGTAATTCTACTTTGAATATTTGGTAAAATATGGCAATGAAGCCATCTGGACCAGGGCTTTTATTTTTGGGGAGGCTTTTAATGACAACTTCAATTTCCTTAAGGGTTATAGGCCTGTTTACATAATTACTCTGATCTTCATTTAATTTTGGTAGATGATACCTGTCCAGAAAGCTGTCCATTTCTTCTAGGTTTTCCATTTTTGTGGAATACAGATTTTCAAAATATGATCCAATAATTCTCTTTATTTCCAGCATGTCTGTTGTTATGTCCCCAATATAATAAATGTTGTTATTTATTTCTGATTTTGTTGATTTGAGCACTCTCTCTCTGTTTTTTGATTAGTTTGGCTAAGGGCATATCTATCTTGTTAACTTTCTCAAAGAACCAACTCATAGATTCATTGATTCTTTGTATTGTTCTTTTTGTTTCAGTTGTATTGATTTCAGTTCTAAGTTTGATTATTTCCTGCCATCTACCCCTTTTAGGTGAGTTCGCTTCTAATTGTTCTAAGACTTTCAGCTGTGCTGTTAGGTCTCTCGTGTGGGATTTCTTTAGTTTTTCATATAGGCATCTAGCACTATGAATTTTCCTCTTAAGACTGCTTTCATTGTGTCCCACAAGTTTGGATACCTTGGAGATTCATTTTCATTGAATTTTAGGAAGACTTTTATTTCTTTCTTAATTTCTTCCTTGAAATTAAGGAATTCCATGAGTTGGTAGGCTTTCTTTGATTTTGATGTTGTTGAACTCTAACTTTAGGCCCTGGTTTTCCGATATGTTTCAAGGGATTATATCCATTCTTTTTGGATCTGTTGATATTTGCTTTATGACCAATTATGTGGTCAATTTTGGAGAAAGTTCCATGAGGAGCTGAGAAATATGTATATTCCTTTGCCTTTGGGTGGAAGGTTCTGTAGATATGTATTAAATCCATTTGCATCATAACCTTATTTAGACTCCTTATTTCTCTGTTGAGACTCAGTCTGGTTGATCTATCCAGGGTTGAATGTGGGGTATTGAAGTCTCCCACTATTAGGGTGTAAGAATTTATGTGGAATTCAAGCTTTAGCAGTGTTTCTCTTACATAAGTAGGTGCCCTTATATTAGGGGCATAAATATTTAAGATTGAAATCTCCTTTTGACCAATTTTTCTTGTGATGAATAAGTAGTGAACATCTTGGTCCCTTTTAATTACTTTTAGCTTAAAGTCTACTTTGTTAAATTTTAGGATTGCAACCCCTGCTTGTTTCTTAGGACCGTTTGACTGGAAAATCTTTTCCCAACCCTTTATTCTAAGCCTGTGTCTGTCTTTATGGTTGAGGTGTGTTTCTTGTAGGCAACAGAAGGATGGCTTCTGTTGTTGTATCCATCTTGTTAGTTTGTGACATTTTATAGGAGAGTTGAGACCATTGTTATTAAGGGAAATTAGTTAACATTGATTCATATTTCCTGCCATTTTTGGTGGTAACTTGTTTGTATTTCATTTCTCTAGGGTATTCTTCTGTGGAATTATTGATTGTTTGTGATTTCATGGGTGTATCTGGGGTCCTTAGGTTGGAGGGTTTCCTCTAATACTCTCAGTAGTGCTGGATTGGTAGATTGATATTCTTTCAGTCTGACTTTGTCCTGAAATACTTTGTTTACTCCATCTACAGTGATTGATATTTTTGCAGGGTATAATATTCTAGTTTGGCAGCCATGCTGTTTTTGCATCTGTATAACTTCTGACCAAGCCCTTCTAGCTTTCATTGTTTCCATTGAATAGTCAGATGTTATTCTGATGGATCTGCCTTTATATGTGAGTTGGCCCTTTTCTTTTGCAGCTCTTAATATTTTTCTTTGTTCTGAAGGTTTGTGGCTTGATTATAATGTGATGTACTGACTTATTTTGTGATCATATCTATATGGTGCTCTGTAAGCTTCTTGTATCTTTACAGGCATTTCCTTCTTCAGGTTAGGGAAGTTTTCTTCTATGATTTTATGGAAAACATTATCTGTTCCTTTGAGCTGATATTCTTCTCTTTCTTCTATTCCTATTATTCTCAAATTAGGTCTTTTCATGGTGTCCCAGATTTCCTGAACATTTTGAGTTATAGCTTTTTTATTTTACTATTTTCTTTGACTTATATATCTATTTGAGCTACTGAGTCTTCCACTGCAGAGATTCTATCTTCCATCTCTTGATCTCTGTTTGTTATGCTTGTATCTGTGGTTTCAGCTTTTTTCTTCAGATTTTTTATTTCCATCTTTGCCTCATTTTGTGCCTTTTTTATTGCTTCCATTTCAGCTTTTATTTCAGCTTTTAGTTCCTGGCATGTTTCTTTCATGGATTTGCTCATCTCTTCCAATTTTTTGTTTGTATTTTCTTCTATTTCTTTAAGGCTATTTTTTATATCTTCTTATGGCTTCAGTGATCATCAAAAAGGAATTTTGGTATTGCTTCCTTCTGTTTCCTCTTCATTGCTCAGTTCAGGTCTTGTATTTATAAGATTGCCACTCTCTTCTGGAGTTACCATGTTGTTCTTTGTAATATTAAGTAATGTTTTGCACTGACATTTGCCCATGGCTTCAGTGTTTCACAATTAGATGGCTCGTGGTCAATTGTGGCACTCGGGCTTGTGTGCCTCCTGTCAGCTCTCTGGGCAGGGTCTGAATCTGCCCTTCAGAGACCCCAGATGTTATCTGTTCACTCTGTTGGAGATCGAGGTGTTTAGCCATGCAAATTCCCTCAGCAGCAGCTGTGGGTATGGTGATAGGCAGACTTTATCTGCCTTTGCTACAGAGTGCGCTGGGACTCTGCAGACAGAACTTGGTGCCAGAAGTGGAACCAAACTGATGGGAGCTTATCTCTCCCTCAATGGCTGTGATAGAGTCACTTCGGCCTGTTGACCCCTCCTCACCTCTGGGCGGGGTCTGACTCTGTCCTTCAGGGACCCCTGTAGTTATCTGTTCGTTCAATTCGAGGTTGAGGTGGGTAGCTATGCAAATTCCCTCAGTGGCACCTGTGTGTATGGTGACAGGCAGACTTTGTCTGCGCCTGCTACAGAGTGCGCTGGGACTATTCTGCAGATAGCACCAGGTCCCAGAAGTGGCTTCTTTGATTTCTTTCTCAGCTCATTTATCACTTGGAGGGCTAATAATTTTTTCTTTAAGCTTGTACTCTTGACATTACTGAAGGTTGTTTATCATCTGTGGGAGTCCTCTGGTGGAATTTATGGGCTCATTTATGTACGCTATCATATCATCTGCAAATAGCAAAACTTTGACTTCATTCCTTCCAATTTATGTCCCCTTGATCTCCTTATGTTATCTTATTGATATAGCTAGTTCTTCTAGTACTGTATTAAAAAGATATGGAGAGAGTGGACAGCCTTGTCTTGTTCCTGATTTTAGTGGCATCCCATGGAGTTTCTCTTCATTTAGTTTAATGTTTAGTGCATCTTTGGTATATATTGCCTTTAATATATTTAGGTATGTTCCTTGTATCCCTGATCTTTCCAAGACCTTTATCATGAAGGGGTGTTGAATTTTGTCAAAGGTCTTTTCAGTATTTAGTGAGATAAGCATGTGCATTTTTTCTTTAGTTTATTTATACGATAGTCTACATTGACAGATTTTTATATGATGAACCATCCCTACATTTCTGGGATGAAGCCTACTTGATCATGGTGGATTATTTTTTGATGTGTTTATGAAATTTGTCTGCCAGTATCTTACTGAGTATTTTCGTTTCAATGTTTATGAAGGAGATTGGTCTGTAATTCTGTTGTTGTTTTTTTTTTTTTTTTTTTTTTTTTTTTTTTTTTTTTTTTTTTTTTTTTTTTTTTTTTTTTTTTTTTTTTTTTTTTTTTTTTTTTTTTTTAGCTGCATTTCTGTGTGATTTGGGTATCAGGGTAACTGTAACCTCATAAAAAGTGTTTGACTATGTTCCTTGTTTCTACAGTGTGGGACAATTTGAAAAGTATTGGTATTAGCTCTTCTTTGACGTACTTGTAGAATTCTCTGAATGATCAAACTCTCTGGCCCTGGGCTTTTGTGGGATTGAAAGACTTTTGATAACTGTTGCTGCTTTCTTTGGTGGTATAGGCCTACTTTGATTGTTTATCTACTCTTTATTTAATTTTGGTATATAAAAACTATCGAGAAAATTGTTCAGTTTTTTTAGATTTTCTAATATTGTGGAATACAAATTTTTGAAGTATGACTTAATAATTTCCTGGATTTCCTCAGTGTCTGTTGTTATGTCCTTTTCATTTCTTATTTTGTTATTTTGGGTGTTTTCTCTATGCCTCTTGGTTAGTTTGGAAAAAAGTGTTTTCTATTTTGTTGATTTTCTCAAAGAACTAACTCTTTGTTACCTTGATTCTTTATATTGTTCTCTGTTTCTGTTTTATTGATTTCAGCTCTCAACTTGATTATTTTCTGTTATCTATTTTTCCTGGGTGAGTTGGCTTTTTTTGTTTTAGAGCTTGCAAGTATGCTGTTATATCAGTAGTGTGAGATTTCTCCACTTTCTCTTGTAAGCACTTAGTGCTATAAGCTTTCCTCTTAGTATTGCTTTCATGGTGTTCCATAAATTTGGATGGGTTGTGCCTTCATTTTCATTAAATTTTAGGAATTTATTTATTTATTTATTTGTTTATGTATTCCTCTCTTGACCTAGTGATGATTCAAATAATCATTGTTCAGTTCCCATGAATTTTTAGGTTTTCTGTAATTTGTGTTGTTGAATTCTAACTTCAAGCCATGGTGGTACAAAAAGGTAGAGAGAGTTACTCCTATATTTTTTGAATCTATTGAGATTTGTTTTACTATATTACCAAATGTGTGGTCAATTTTGAAGAAGGTTCTTTGAGGTGCTGAAAGAAAAAGCTCTATTTTCTTGTGTTTGGGTAAAATATTCTATAAACATCTGTTAGAACTCTTTGAGTCATAATGTCTATTAATTCCTTTATTTCTCTGTTACTTTTCTGGCTGGCAGATCTATCCAGTGCTTAGATTGAAGTATTGAAGTTCCCCACTATTAGTGTGTGGGGTTGGCTGTGTGATTTAAGCTTTAGTATTGTTTCAAATGTAGGTGCCCTTATATTTGTGGCATAGATATTCAGAACTGAGACTTCCTTGATAAATTTTTCCTGTGGTGAATATGAAATGCCCTTCTTTATTTCTTGATTAATTTTAGTTAGAAATCTGTTTTGTTAGATATTAGGGTAGCTACACCAGCTTGGTTTTTGGGCCCATTTGATTGGTAGATCTTTTCCCAACCTTTCACTTTGAGGTGATATCTGTCTTTGAGGTTTAAGTGTGTTTCTTATATGTAGCAGAAGGCTAGATCCTGCAGTGGGATTATGTGTTACATTTTAAATAATTGTCCTACCTAAGGGTTTAATAAAAAAAAAAAGCTGATTGGCTGAAGGCATGGTTAAAATGAGTGGAGCTACCACACTGGGAAAATGTCAGAATGTAGCAGACACACCACAGACAGACATTACAGAGATTTCAGGAGACAACACAGAGGAAAAAAGCTGAAATGTTGCTCTGAGAAAAGATACCAAGCTGTATGGTTGAACAAGATGGGCTGAGTTTAGATGACAGAGATAACAAGTTATATGCCTGGGCCCTAGGTCAATCAGCAGAAAATTAATGTAAGTGTCTATGTGTCTCTGTGGGACTGCAATTGTTTCTGTTGGACTGCCAGACTGTTGGACAAACATCTGGTCTAGACCTGAAAGTCCAGGCCAGAAACCTATAATAACCGGATCCTGTTTTTGTACCTACTCTATCAGCCTGTGTCTTTTTACAGGCAAATTGAGTCTGCTGATATTAATGACCAGTGATTGTTAGTTTTTTACCTTTGATTTTATTGTTGTTGGCTATATGTGTGTGTTTACATTCTTTGGGGTTTGCTGGTGTGAAGCTATCTATTGCTTGTGTTTTTATACTAACTTCTCTGTGTTGGAATTTTTCTTCTAGTACTTTCTCTATGGCTGGATTTGTGAATATATATTGTTTAAATCTGGTTTTGTCATGGAATATCTTGATTTCTCCATTTACAGTAATTGAAAATTTTGCTGAATATAGTATATAGAGGCATCCACAATCTTTTAGCATTTGCAGAATATCTGTCTAGGACTCTTTGACTTTTAGAGTTTCCACTGAGAAATTGTAATTCTGATACATCTGCCTTTCTGTACTACTTGGCCTTTTTTTTTTTTTGCTGCTCTTAATATATTTTCTTTATTTTGTATGTTAAATGTTTTGCTTATCATGAGTTGAGGTAGAATTTTTACTTTGGTTCAGTCTATTTGGTGTTCTGTAAGTTTCTTGTACCTTCATTGGCATGTCTTTCTTTAGGTCAGAAAAGTTTTCTTCTATGATTTTGTTGAATGTATTTTCTGTGCCTTTGAGCTGGAATTCTTCTCCTCTTAATCCTTATTATTCATAGGTTTTGCTTTTTCAAGATACCCTAGACTTCCTGGATGTTTTGTTTTAAAAATTTGCAGAATTGAACATTTTCTTTAATCAATTAATCTATTTCCTCTATTGCACCCTTAATGCCTAAAATTCTCTCTTCAATCTCTTATATTATGTTGGTGATGCTTGCCTCCCTAGTTCCTACTCATTTACTGAAATTTTTCTTTTCTAGAATTCACTCAGTTTGTGTTTCCTTTATTGCCTCTATTTTAATTTTCAAGTCTTGAACTTCTTTTACCTGTCTAATTTTTTTCTTGATTCTTTTTAAGGGACATACTGACTTCTTCCAATTTTCTGTTTGACTTTTTCTCCATTTTCTTAAGGATTTTTTTCCTTTTTAAGAAATTGTATTATCTTCATAAATGTATTGTAAGATTATTTTCCTCTGATTCATCTGCCTTGGGATGTTCAGATCTTGTTATTGTAGAACCTCTGGTTTCTGGAGTTGCTATATTGTTCTTTATGCTATTGAACATATTTTTTCACTACCTTCTACTCATTTTTTTCTCAAATCTATATAGGTGGAATCTGTCTTCAGGGGTCTCCCTCTTCCAATCTCTGTCTTTCCTGTTTGCTATGGTTCAAAATTCCTATGGTTTCTGATTGCTAAGTGGGGTTGTGTGGCTCTGATATACACTAGTGACTTGGAGATATTAGGAATAGTGGAGGTTGTTGCCGGGTCTCTGAGACTGTGATGGGGGCAAAGTATGTGGCCCTGGTACCTGAAGGTAGAGCACTAGGCTGGTTAGCTGGGAGCTCCACAGCTCACCTGTTCTTTTTGATTGGTGCATTTGGGGTGTGTGGCCTCTAGGTTTTTATTATATAATCAAGTAGAATTCATGCAATACTTTGTTTATATTATTTTATTTGTTGTTTTGTTTTGTTCTTTAACACAGGGTTACTTTGTGTAGCCCTGGCTGTCCTGGAACTCACTCTGTAGACGAGGCTGGCTTTAAACTTAAGAAATTTGTTTGCCTTTGTCTCCCAAGTATTGAGATTAAAGGTTCTAGCCACCACTGCTCAGGGATAACTTTTTGATTGATTTTGTTTGTTTGCTTTGGATTTTTTGTTTTATTTATTTTTTTGAAATAGTACTTTTTTGGCAGATGTTACCTTCTTTTTCAAAGTCATAGAGATGGGGTTGGCAGTGCTCAGTGCAGCTCTTGACCTGCACAGTCACTAAATAGCTGTGGATTCAGAAGAAAACCTTTAGACCTGATTTTGTCACTATTGAATGGACCTTGAGTCAATTAGTAAGAGGTGGTTTGGATCAAGGTTAAGAACTCCTGATGCTTATTTACAACCTTGTGTTCTTGTTAATTTTTCTAATTTTTCATAATGATGTTTGGGATTTGTCACCTGAGTTAATTGATCATTTAGTAGATTTAATT
This sequence comes from Sigmodon hispidus, assembly GCA_004025045.1. NCBI lineage: Eukaryota > Metazoa > Chordata > Mammalia > Rodentia > Cricetidae > Sigmodon > Sigmodon hispidus. Next base: position 44,480 of record PVIH01012645.1, on the reverse strand, counting down.
GAGACACTCAAAAAATGAGTAAACTTTTTTCTTTATATTGCAATAGTTGGTGAAACCACAAACTATTCACAGTGTTTAATCTCAATGACAATTCACTTTATGACTATATCACTCACTGACAGTTTTGGCTAAACTTATAAAACATGCAGCATATTGGAGTTAAGTATTTGGAACTCCTTGCCACTCACAGGATTATAGCCACACCACAGTGCAAAATGGTTTAATTACAATTTCAAAATTTTCCATAGTCTTTTCAGAGTCTCAACACAGTTTTAAAAGTCCAAAGTATAAAATCTCTTTTAGAACTCTAGGCAATCTTTATTGCTATTATTATTATTATTATGAACAAAGAAATCGTACTTTCTATCCTTGTATATTCTTATTCAAGGTCCCTTCCCCTCCCGCCACATCAGGTCATTCTTTCTTCTCCACAACTCCCCATCCCCTCCCTGGAAAGGCAGCAGACCATCCCATGGTTCCACTGACCCAATATTGCTTAGTTGAGTCTCCACTACTGGTAGATCCAGTTTTCTCCCTGCTCCCTCAAAAGTGAGTCAGGTGTTCCTCTAGGGGGATTGGTACCAAGGAGTCTGTTCAGTTTCTGATCCCAAGCTATTCAGTGGTTGTGGTTTGCAGCTTGGGCATGCTTGGCTTTTTTCTTGTTTGTTTGTTTAGAGTCCACTAATGAGTGAGTACATCCCCTGCTTATCTTTCTGAGTTTGTGATACCTCGCTCAGGAGGATATTCTCCAAGTCCATCCATTTGCCTGCAAATTTTACGATATCATTTTTTCTTACTGTTGAGTAAGTACTCCATTGTGTAGATGAACCACAGTTTGTTAATCCACTCTTCAGTTGAGGGACATCTAGGTTGTTTCCAGGTTCTTGCTATTACAAATAACTCTGCTATGAATATAGTTGAACTAATTCCTTTGGAGTATGACTGTGCATCCTTAGCGTATACACCCAGAAGTGGTATTGCTGGGTCCTTGGGGAAATAGATTATCAGTTTTCTGAGAAACCACCATACTGTGATCCTAAGTGGCTGAAGAAGCTTACACTCCCACCAACAATGGAGGAGTGTTCCCCTTACACTGCATCCTTTCCAGCATAGGCAGTCTTCTGTGTCTTTCATCTTAGCCAATCTCATAAGTGTCAGGTCTCAAAGTTGTTTTGATTTGCATTTCTCTGATGGCTGAAGATGATGAGTACTTTTTCAGGTGCCTTTCAGCCATTCGTAGTTCTTCTGCTGAGAATTCCCTTTTTAGACCTGAACCCCATTTTTTGATTGGATTATTCAAGGTTTTGGGATCTAAATTCTTGAGTTCTTTATATATCTTAGAGATTAGTCCTCTATTACTTGTAGGGTTGGTGAAAATCATATCCCATTCTGTAGGCTGTCGTTTTGTCCTATTGACAGTGTCCTTGGCTTTACAGAAACTTCTTAGCTTCAGGAGATCCCACTTATTGATTGTTGGTTTTAGTGTCTGTGCCACTGGTGTTATATTTAAGAAGTGGTTGCCTGTGCCAATTTGTAGAAGTGTATTTCCCACTTTCTTTTCTATCAAGTTTAAAGTGGCTGGGTTTATGTTGAGGTTTTTGATCCACATGGATTTGACTTTTGTGCAGGGTGACAGGCTCGGATCTATTTGCATTTTTCTACACACTTCCATCCATTATGCCAACACCATTTGTTAAATACACTATCTTTTTTCCATTGAATATTTTGGGACTCTTTTTCAAAGATCAGGGGTTCATAGGTTTTTGGATTAATGTCTGGATCCTCAATTCTATTCCACTGATCCACAAGTCTGTTTTGATGCCAGTACCAGGCTCTTTTTATTACTGTAGCTCTATAGCATAGCTTGAAGTCAGGTATGGTGATACCTCCTGAGGTTCTTTTGTTGAGTAAAATTGTTTTGGCAATCCTGGCTTTCCTGTTATTCCAAATGAAATTGAGAATTGTTCTTTCAAGTTCCAAAAAATATTATGTTGGGAAATTGATGGACAGTGCATTGAATAGGTAGATTGCCTTTGATAGAATTGCTGCTTTTACTATGTTGATCCTACCTATCCAGAAGCATGTGAGAGCTTTCCATTTTCTGATATCCTCTTCAATTTCTTTCTTTAGTGATTTAAAATTTTTTTCAAATAGGTCTGTTACTTCTTTGGTTATAGTTACTCCAAGGTATTTAATAATATTTGCAGCTATTATGAAGGGTAATGTTTCCCTTATTTCTTTCTCAGCTCTTCTATCTTTAGTGTATAGAAGGGCTACTGATTTTTTTTTTTAGTTAATCTAGTATCTTGCTATATTGCTGAAGGATTTTAACAGCTGTAGCAGTTACTTGGAAGAATTTTGTGGATCACTTATGTATATAATGATATCATCTGCAAATAGAGATAGTTTCACTCCTTCTTTTCAAATTGTATCCCCTTATTCTCTTTTCGTTCCCTTATTATTTTAGCTAAATCTTCAAGAAGTTTATTGAATAGATAAGGGGAGAGAGGGCATCCTTGTCTAGTTCCTGACTTTAGTGGGATTGCTTTAAGTTTTTCTCCATTAAGTTTGATACTGGATGTCAGCTTCTTGTAAATTGCCTTTATTGTATTTAGGTTTTCTCCCTGTATTTCTGATCTCTCCTTGGCTTTAATCATAAAGGAGTGTTGGATTTTGTCAAAGGCTTTTTCTGCATCTAAGGATATGATCATGTGTTTTTTTCCTTTAGTTTGTTTATATGATGGCTAACTTTTACAGTTTTTTTGTATGTTAAACCAGCCCTGCATTTCTGAGATGAAGCCTACTTCGACATAGTGGATGGAATTTTTTATACATTGTTGTATACGGTTTGTAAAAATCTTGCTGCGAATTTTCACATCAATATTCATGAGGGAAATTGGTCTGTAATTCTCCTTCTTTGTTGTGTCTTTGAGTGGCTTGGGTATTAGTGTAATTGTGGCCTAATAAAAGGAATTTGGCAATATTCCTTGAGTTTCTACTGTGTGAAATAGTTTGAGGAGTAATGGTAGTAATTCTTCTTTCAATGTCTGATAGAATTCGGCACTGAAATTATCTGGACCAGGGCTTTTATTTTGGGGGAGACTTTTAATGACAGCTTCAATTTCCTTAGGGTTATAGGCCTGTTTAGGTAATTAGTCTACTCTTCATTTAATTTTCATAGATGGTACCTCTCCATGAAGCTGTCCATTTGTTCTAGGTTTTCCAATTTTGTGGAATACAAATTTTCAAAGCATGATCTGATAATTCTCTGGATTTCCTGGAGGTCTGTTATTATGTCCCCACTTTCATTTCTGATTGTGTTGATTTGAACACTCTCTCTGTTTTTTGATTAGTTTGACTAAGGGCTTTTCTATCTTCTTGACTTTCTCAAAGAACCAACTCTTAGATTCATTGATTCTTTGTATTGTTCTTTTTGTTTCAATTGTATTGATTTCAGCTCTAAGTTTGATTATTTCCTGTCATCTACTCCTTCTAGGTGAGTTTGCTTCTAATTGTTCTAAGGCTTTCAGGTGAGCTGTTAGGTCTCTAGTGTGAGATTTCTCTATGTTTTTCATATAGGAATCTAGCTCTGTGAATTTTCCTCTTAAGACTGCTTTCATTGTGTTCCACAAGTTTCGATACATTTTCGATTCATTTTCTTTAAATTCTAGGCAATCTTTTAACTATAATACTTGGGTAGTCTAAAATTAAATCATATACTTTCAATATGCAATGGCACAGAATATATATTCACATCAAATGTGGGCATAGTGTAGAAATACTAGAGCAAAGAAAGACTAAATACCAGCACAGCAAACTGCAAATTCTATAGTCTGTCTCATGCCAAAGAGTTTATATGGCTCTACTCTTCCAGTTCTGTATACTGCAATATTCTTCTCTCTTTTAATTGGTTCCACTCACTTTCTAGCTTTTCTTTGCAGATATAGTCTGACTCTGGCATCTGCAAAATCATGGTCTTCAATTCAGTATAGGCTAGGCCTTCCCAGCTTCACATTCTGGCCTTTCCAAAACTATACGCCACATGCTTGGCTTCAGAGACCCTTTTAAACTGCAAAGAATAATTCTTCAACTCCTTTCCTTTTGTACTTCATGATTCTAAAACTTGAATCCTGTGTGGGATGCTGCCACATTTGTGCTACTTGGAATGACCCTGGTCCCTTCCTTGCTGCATTTACCCAATCTGAATTGGTACTTTTATTGTTTTATAATTTTTTTTTTACAATTTAGAATCTAGTTGGATAAGTTCTTGCCTGGATGACACCATTCCTTTTATTCCAGTTTGCATAAAGCCTGTCTGTGTCTTTTCCAGTACAAGTCTTGGCTACAACAGTAAATTCCTTGATGCTCTTTTTCTCCTCAAAAGGTACATTTTATATTTAATTTTGTCATGCTTGCCCCTTTTCACTATGGATTTACTCAAGAGTGATCAAATCTAGTGATCAAATCTAACAAACAATAGAGTTAATATTGTGGTTTCTTTTAATCTACTTATAAAATTAGTCCCAAACTTTTCAATTTAGACTCAGGTAGATTTTTAGGACAAGGGAAGAAAGCAGCCCCTTTTGTCACTAAAATTTCCTAAGAATGGTCTCTAGCCTAATTACTAATATTGTTCTCACAGTTCTACTGTTTTGCATGTTCCTACATGGATGGCCTCTTAATCCGTGCTTATAACACTTAACTGAATTTCAAGCCCTAACTCCCAAAGTCTTCCACATTCTTTCAACAAACAAACAAAAACAATAAAACCCACTGTAGTCAGGCCTGTCAAGTAATAGCCTAATTCTTGGCACCAACTTCAGTTATAGTTACTTTTCTGTTGCTGTGATAAAACACCATTACTAACACAACTTAAAGGGCACTGATAGTTTCAGAGGGTGAGTCTATGACATCAAGTTCAGAAGCAGGGCAATTGGTAGACATAGTGCTGGAGAGTTTACATCTTGAGACAATAACCATAAGGCAGAGAGAGAGCTAAATAAAAATAGTTAGGTCTTTTGAAGCTACAAATCTTGCCCACAGTGATACAATTTCTCTAATAATACCATATCTCCTAATGCTTTTCAAACAGTTTCACCAAATGAGAACAAAATATTCAAATATATGAGCCTATGGGAGCCATTCTCATTCAAACTACCCTAGAGAGGAGCTATTTCAAAAATCCTTAGACTGATGACTGTTGTGAACTCAGAATTCATCCATGGTGATATAATGTCAGCTAGACCCACAACTCCTGTAACAGAACTAAGTATTTGGAAAACTTGTAGATTCCTTGACCCTATAATGTTGTAAAATTTGAAATTCTTTTTGTGGCTCTATGACTATCTTGTTTAAAAAGTAGCCAGTTAGCAGTGGAAAACAACAGTCTGTGACCTGTCAATTCCAGTATATATCCTAAATTTTCAGATTTGATTTCCATACCTTGTTTAACAAGTCCATTCTATGTCAAAGTGGATGGTTCTTGCTTTTTGAACTTTGACAAATCAATGTGCTTTGTCCTATTGTAAACTGAAATGTTCAGCTGCACCTGTGCTAAAGATTCTGATACAGGGGGCTAATTGACTACTTAGAACCCTTTACTGTGGAAATGGAACATTATAAATCTAGAGCAAATTATCTTGGGTTATCTCAATCCCCTGAATAGCAATTTACTGTTCACCTATATCTGACTTAGAATCTTTGTGAATAATAAAGAAAACTTTTTCAGTTTTAGCATATCATTAGCTATCATAAATTACAAAGCCAAATATATTATCAGATAACTTAAACCTATAACAGAGAATTCTGTTTTGCTGTAACTATTTTATCAAATGATTCTACCATTGAATTTGAAAAATGCCTACATTTATGATGTTCTTTACCTATTAAAACTTCATGAAATTATTTTCATTGGTTTATATTATTCAGGACAGCATGAATATATATTCCTGGATAATGGTTACTCATATTGGGTTAAAGAGTAAACTAGTTTTATTCAATTTAATATGAAAGTTGTATTTTATATCAATAGTGTATTATAGAATATTTCTGATTGGACCAGTTCTAGAGACTGTGAAGAACAGATGAATCGACAGGGCCTTCAGCCTGCATTCTCTAAGACAGAAGAAATAAGGGCAAGAGAACACTGTAAGAGCAAGAAAACAAACATTCACCTTCAATATAAGTAAGTAAGATTCAACCTTATTCCATTGGTGAAGGTACATGCACCATAGACAAAATGCCATTTGTTAGGTGCATGCTTACATGTCTCCTGGGACATTCACATTTTAGCATATTCTTTTTGAGGGGACATCTGCAAACCATCTAAACACCAAGTCTAGTCTTTTTTTTCCCCCCTTTGGTCTGGGGCCTCCATTACCTCTTTCTTTTTTTGTGTGTTGTTCTTTTTTTTCTTCTTTATTTATTTTGTATTTATCAAGAAAAACAATAAAATGAATTTAAAATGCTGATAAGTTAACAATAACTATAAAGAAGATAAAAGTCATAAGCATGACTTATCAAGGGTGATAATGCAAATAAGACTGATTACCTCTTTCTGTTTCCCAACATTTAGAAATGAAATATGTGACAATAACATTTGTATTCATCAGGTTTATGGGAACTTTCTTTTTTTCTAACATTTGTACAGTAAAAAATAAAGGTCATCAATTTAAAAAAAGCTTAAAGTTTTTCTGATAAACAAAAAAATCAAAGTTGTACCTTTTCATTATTTTTGTTAGTGAAGGTTAGTTTTCTGCCCTGATGTTATTAAATGACTAGACACAGTACAGAACACTGAGCAGAGGAGATTGACAGCAGTTACTAATCACATATTGTATCAGATCAGGGGAATTAGCAGCATACTGTGTTGTTGTACATAAACATAGTGAAAAACCAGGATTGTATGTGGCAAGTTTTATAATGTCGAAGAAGAGAGGACCCTGGGTTTCTGCAAAGATGATTTACTTGGTTGTGTAATTACACTGATCATTTAGGAACTGAAACTTACTATTCTGGGATTAACAGGAACTGCAAATGAACTCTTTTCTGGAAAAGGTTATTTGAATAGATGATTTATCTTTAGAGATATTGTGTGTGTTATTTCAGGTTCTCTTGGTTTTAAAAGCTACTGACAGTACTATTGAGCCAAAGTTCAACTATCCATCTATATGGATTTTTCTCAATTTGTATGTCTCAGTATTAATTGTTTTTGTACCTATCATGATGTGTGTATGTCTCATCTATCTATCTATCTATCTATCTATCTATCTATCTATCTATCATCTATCTATCTAATTGATATTTTTATCTATCATGTATCTATTTATTAATTTATTATCTAACAACATCTTCAGATCTATTTGTCTTTATGTATTTATCTCATTAAGAGAACAATTATAATAATTTACAAGAATTGGTTGTTCTATGCTGAAAGCCTGCTTTGTTTGCCTTTGGTTATATTATGTGCTCCTCAGATATAGTTTTTTGACTTATTAGTCACTTTGAATTACAGTAACTGTCTTGGCTGTGAACATTAGACCCTTCAATAAACCTTGAATTTTCATTTCTCTTTTTCTGTGCAGATATAATATTTGATGTGGGTGATCTTACATAACCTCATATCCCTCTGAAGATCAGAAAATCTGTTCATACCTATCATGGCAAAAATGGATTCAACTACTCTTGCTTGGTGAAATTAGCCCTACTTTACCAGTGACAAGGTGCTCTCTCCTGGTATGACATACTTTCACAGCACCAATATGTCATCCCTATGACCTTATCTACTGGGGGTATGCTTCTCCTCTTCTTCTATCTTGGCAGCTACCACCAAGTTCTGCTATCATTTCTGAGTTTTCTTACTGTAAACTATATACTTTCTTAACATGTACTTTTCAACTACTAAAATATTTTCTTATCAACCTATAAACTCTAGATTGTAGTATGTAACCTGCCAACTCACTGGCTTGCTTTTTAGATTAAAGAATTAAAGCAAAACAACAAGCTTTGTTGCAACCCCAGGAGCTAGTTTAGTCAGTAGCCCTTCTTTCTGGTGAGGATGGAACACCTGAGAGTTCACAGTCACTGTTTTCATTCCAAGGATAGTGTTTTCTAGTTACCCCACTATGTTTTTGATTGGTTGTTTGCCATTTTCATTGCACATCTCTGGGAAAAGGAAGGTAAATAGGGAACCTAGGGTTGAGCTTTGCTGATGCATACATCCCCTGAAGCACTGTAAAGAATCTAAAGCAGGGAAATTTAATTACCACTGAACTTACTTCTGTGTCTAAAGACAGTTTGACTTTGTCTACTTTGATGATAATATGCATTTCCAACATTATTTTTCTGGCGTGCACAGGGGTTAAAGTGTAAGAATTTTTGCATTGAAATAATTACTGATATTGTTAATATCGCAACTTAAAAGTTTGTGGTTTGAAGAATTTCCTATACATATTTGGTGATGTAGTTTTGACAACTTGGGTGAATTTTTAAGTAAACTTTGACAACTATAGATATGAACATTTCATGTTTTGTGAGGACTGATTGACAGTTCCTAAAAATAAAATCCTAGGCAGAGATACTGGAAGCTTTTTAAAATACCCTCTTTCTTCCCAACACTTTGGTTGGAACTGATTGCAATCTTAATGTGGTGCTTTTTATTGTTCTGTCTTTAAAGAACCTTTATAGTGGAGACCCCATCACCTCCTCTGCCTTTGGTTTACTCAAGCATGCTTCTAACACATCTAATGTAGATCTCTTTTCTTATGATGTAAACTCCATTTTGTAATCTTATCTTGCATTCCTTGTTGCAGTAGCACTTTGACTGTTCCTTTATAATTGATTTCAATTGTAGATAAAATAATCTAAATTCCTTTCTGAGCTGACATTATTTCCGAGGCTGGAGGTGAAATAACTCTTTCCTCTTTCCCTTCCGTTGCTGTCAGGCTGAATGCTTTCTCTCTTGCCAGAGCCTCCAAATGAAAAGGAGAAAACTCTTTGAAGAAAGTAACAAAAGAGAACTAAACAACAGCAACAAAAGCAGATAAAACAAAGAAGTAAGCCTTGGAGCATCTGAAGTTTAGAGACCAGCTGGGGAGCAGGCCTTCCCACAGTGAGCCCAGCATGTTTCCCCTACTTTATGGAAAGAATTGTAAGAAGCTGGTCTCACTGGTTCACCAGTACCATTACCCAGTCCCATGCTTGCTGCTGAATGTTACCTTCCTTATGTGTCTTTTCCTAAAGATGAGAGAAGCAGTAGTATCAGATCCAACCACCAGTCACCTAGGTTCCTTTGCTGCCATCAAGTATGAACAATGCACTTTTAAAAAACACCAAAGAATGAATTATCATATTTTAATACATTTATGTAATTAGCTATGAGCTATTTTATTCTTGACAAGCAAAAGAGTGTGGGTATTAACAGTATGACAGTGTTTACATTTGCTTTTCAAATATTAACATTATTTGTCATAATCCTTTTTCTCCCTTCCTCTTCCTCCTCTTTTTCTTCTTCATGTGTGTGTCTTTTAAGTTAAAGTTATTTCCATGATAGGTAATAATCTGTTTTAAGAATGAACTACTTTTCTCTAGCATTTAATAGTTTAGAATTGTATATACCTAAGAAAAAACTCTTGAAAGTTGTAATTTTATACCCCAAAAAGTTATTTTTTATAGTAGACCACAAGAATTCATAGGATGCTAATGTTTTACTATTTCTAGACAAGGCAAAATTACAATGACTATTTCTGTTATATGAAGAGGGAGGTAGGCCTGCCTGCATGCCTATAGCTTATAAGAGATTGGAAAGAATTATACACAACTGACATTGCAGTGTATGATCAAAGCATTCTTCAACCTTAAACACATGTTTTAAATGTGTCAGATCCACCAGCAGTAGCCCACCATAGCATGCTGTTGGGAGCCAAGCCTAACTTAGCCATATTTTAGCTCCTACAGCTAGCCATTTACCAGCAGCTAAACCGTACTTCCCTCAGCCCAGCAAGTAACATCCCCCAGGCCTTCTCCTGTAACTCTATCAGCTCAGCAGGTGACATCCTCCAGGCCCTTAACTGATAACAGATTTCCATATCAATGCTATGCTGTCTGTCACTTCCCTCACAGGCTTGCCACATTCTTTTGTATTTCCCACCCCCTTTCCTCCCAGCTACCTGCATGGCAGAGATTCTGTATAAATATTGGCAGTAACAATAAAGCTTAGGAGGACTTGACAGAGAGATTTGTCTTGTCCTTCTGTTCATTGTGTTCCTGCCTTCCATTTGTTTCATTCCTAGATTTAGGTCCACGCTGAAGACTCTGCTGGCTGGGGCAAATTGGCGCCCAGCATGTCCAGATCCACAGGATGGAACAAATGTCTCACCACTAAGAGGACAGCCGTCAATCAGACATTGGATCGCCACGGATCGCCGTGAGTGAAGATTCTGCACTGTGACCACCACGGGAGATGCCAGGCCAGTGAATCAGGTCCGAGGAGAATCACAGATGAAGACACAGGTAAGTGATTCACCAAGGGGCAGGCATTAGGCAAGAATGAGGTGTTCTTGTCAGGGCTTAAAGAAGCTCTTCAAACACAAAGAATCAGGATTAAAAAAGAAAAAAGAAAAAAAGAAAAAGGATCTTAAGAGGTTTTTTTGAATTTATTGATGAAGTCTGCCCCTGGTTTCCACAGGAGGGGATGATTGTTGTGAAAAGATGGGGAAGAGTAGATAATTGTCTCCAGAATCATTATAATGCTTTTGGGCCTGTTCAGGTATTTTCTTATTGGAATTTAGTAAATGATGGTTTGAGAATATATGATTTCCCGGATATCCAGATAGTTATTAAGGAGGGAGGCATTGAATAAGGATCACTTATTCTACCAGGATTTTGAAAATCCTCTAAACCCAGAGAATTAGGGCTAAAGACAAAGCAATTTTTTTTCTCACAGAAGCAGGTATGCTTTTGCATTTGAAACATAGTGTTAATGAACTTTTACAGTGTTAATGTATTATGTTTTTTATACTTCCTGGTCTGAGAGGACAGGTTTGATTCAGGTGAAAAGCTGATGGTGTCTTTCAAGTTAACTCTTAAAAGAGTGTGAAGGTAGTAAGAGCATGAAAAGTTTTGATCAAGAATCCAGATGCCTTCCAACACTTGGGAGATAGAGATAGATGCATCTCTGTAGCCAAGGCTACACAGAGATGCCTGCATTATATCTAGCTTCTTTTCTCAGCATAATGTTTTGACGCTCATTTTTATATCATGTGTTAGTATTTTCTCTTTTATTATTTCTAAATGCTACTGCATGAACTATATGTTGCATTTTGTTTACAAACCTATAATAGGGGAGTAGTTATTTTTATTTCTCTTGGCTAGATTCCAAGAAGTGAGATTGCAGAGTCATGTGGCAGTTGATGTTTCTTATATACTTGAGAAACTGCCAATGTTTTCTAAAAAGGCTGTATTCTGGCCTTTAGTTCCTGGTATAGCCAGGACAGTAGGCATGTTATACCATGTCTCTTACCCTTTCTTTAGAATTTTGCTACTGTACCATGGATGTGGTTTAATTCCTTATTTACAATCTCTTATAAATACTGCCCTGCTAAGTTGTTCTGTCTTATTGCCTGGCTGTATTAAATGTAATTCCATAAAGATTTAAGCTTAATTTACAAACATTTGGTATTATATAGTATAAAGTTTTAATACCTTATGCTAATGAAACCTCCATTTTGGCCTTGTTACTACCAAGCCCTAGGCTTCAAGGCTGAACCACAGCAGGAGCCTTCAGTTTAACCCACCATAGATTCTAGAGGCCTAGGCAGTCATGGTTTTTAGCATAAGAATGAAGGCAAGGCCCAGCCACATAAGCATGTTTCTGATCTGAGTAGCATAGACTCTAGATATTCATGACATTCATGGGTACAATGCACTAATTCAGAATGTACTTTTTAGGTGTTCAAAAATGTGTGATTTTTAATAATCACTATCCTTCCTCCAAAATTGATTGACTTTTTAAAGGTTCATTCAGTGTGTTTTCCTACAGTTATTTCATTATAACCTTTAAAGAATGCTAGAAAATGATGTACAATGGTGGTCTCTCCACTGCATACAGAGGTGCAAATCACAGCAGTCAAATCTGCTCAAGTGGCATAGTCTAATTGTACAGCTGGCCTTAATACATATTCTTTTATGTTCACTGATATAGTCAATATGTGGCACAGATCCCTTTAGAAACAGCTAGCTATATTGCACCTGTGAGTACAGTGTCAACTTTTATTAAAAATACAGGCTTTTGTGGGACGGAACTCAGCTACTCTATGTATTTATATATAGATATATACTCTATTTACAGGCTCATTCTGACCTTCCTAGTGAAGGCAATGTCTGTGCTGATCAGTTTACTGAATCAAAATATGTTTTGTTTAATGCATTTGATAATGTATTTTACGTCCATCAAAGATTTCATCTTAATACTGGATCTTTGGAATTTTATTTCAAGATCACAAAGGACCAAGCCATTCAAATAGTCAAACAGTGTCCTTTGTGTATGGAATTTCTGTCAATAAACTATTTTGGAATGAATTCTCGGGGCACTTTGCTCCTAAATCATATTTGACCGATAGATGTTACTCATATTCCCTCCTTTGGAAGAATGGCCTATGTTCATGTTTCTGTTGATAGTTGTTTTCATCTAACTTTTTGCCTCTGCACATTCTGGGATAAAGGTTAAGGATGTTAAAAGCCGTTGCTTATAGAGTTTCCAAAAGTAATTAAGTTTTGCCAAATTTTGTTCTGAAGACTGAGATTTCTTATAATTTTATGGGTCTGACAATTGTGGAAGCAACTCTCATTGTACTCTTAAAGTTTGTCTTAAAACTAAGAAGGGAGAGTATGCAGCCATACCCAAAGACCATTTATCCTTCATTTTTTAATATTTTGAATGTTTTAACTATGGATTCTCAGTCATGTACTGTAGCTGATAGATACTGGAGGCTTAACAACATGACCTTATCTCAGGATCAACGAAAAAAATCTGGCAGATGGCACTTAACTTACACCAGACCCAGTTCTGGTGTGGGGGAGAGGGTCTGTTTGTTTTTTCCACAGGATGCAGACTTTCACAGGATGCAGATGACCCACACCTCACACACTCCTAGAGACTGCAGTCTCCCTGGGACAGAGACAACGACCTCCTGCTGACTGAAGCTGACAGCTCAGAGTGGAGAACAGAGGAGTAGCCACCCTGCCCTCTCAGCAGAAACAAAATCAACAGTTCTTATCTTTTAATGCAAATTTTTCTCAAACCTTGAAGCTGGTTGCTTTCCTTTCCCAGAGTGTGGCTCTGTTCTTTGGCAGACAGGAATTATTCTTTAGATGTATGCTTTCTTCTTACTGTGTGCTAACCTACCCTCTAGACATTTTTCATTAGAGATAGTATGGCTAGGTTAGAGAAGGATTGGAGCATAGGAAAAAGTATAGAGAGCAGAGGAAGGATAGTTTAAAAGCTTGTTTTCCATTTCCCCTAGGTTTACTACCCTTTAACCTTCCCTTTTAGGACACTTTATAGAATTTTTGCTTTATTGGCTTTTAGACCATGGGCATTTAACAGGCTCACTACCAACAGGTAGATTCCCTGACCTCCATACGCATACAGGTCTGTGACTTTACAGAACAAGGGTTCATGAACCCTCAGGCAATGAGATTCCTCCAGGAACTACATAGTATTCAGAGTTATGCAGGCTTGCTTTCAAGCAAGCTTGGGTACCAAATGAGGGTGTGAGGTGAAGCACTGTAAGGAGAGGACCATGTATTCTGTCTCTGAATCTCCTGAGGAACAAGCCTGGTTGTATTGCACCCACCTCGCCGGCAAGGAAGATGCAACATGAGATTCTTCTGCAGCAACAGACCAAGTCCTTTATTCAGCATGCACACTCTTCTTTCTTCTTCCCTTCTCCCTCCCCTTCCCCCGGCTCTTGGCTTAAAAGCTCTCTGGTGATCCACTCACTCCCTGCCACGTGGATGCTACCCATTGGGTCATACATGTGGACGCTCACTCGCATGATCGTCTCACACCAAATAAGGAGTTTTACCCTAGGGAGTGCTCACCGTTGGGAAAGGTGGAGGGCAGTAGCAGGTGCCATTTTAGGCTGCGGCTCGATTGCAGTTCCCCACAGTTCTCCCTTTTTTTAAATTATTTAAATAAAGCAGGTGAGGGTAGAGGTCCATTCTCTACTATGCTATTGGAACATCATCCCAAGCTTCTCTTGGGGCGTCCCCCTCAAGAACATGAGACCTGTCCACACCCTATTTTCACAGTGGTGGGAAATTCAGGGCAACAACCTACATGCAAATGAACATACCCTCCATGAGCTCCCCAAAATATCAAGAGGTAGCCCAACTGCAATGCATAGCCTCGCAATCTGCAAAAATATGGCGGCTAATGTTTTAAGGTAGCCAGCCAAACTTGGGGAACTGTCCTTCCTCAATGGCAGTAAAGGCTTGCACCAGTAAAGTGGCATTCTGGTGCTGCTGAACCCTCATGCGACAAGCACACCACATGCAAAGAAGGAATATCAACACCATAAAGCCAACCATCAAGCCTATTCCTGCCCACTCTTTCGGATGGTCCACAGCAGCAGAAATTCAAGAGGCCAGCCCTTCTGCTAGTTCAGGATCCACCCTGATTGAATTCACGGATATGTTGGCCTTTCTCAATTGAGTCATCAGCACTTCGAACTCTCCAGTCCAGTTCCCTAATAAAAAACTAGATAATTGTTTAGACAAATTTGCAGCATGAGTAAAATTCTCATATTGAATACTGGTCACACCTAAGCCTGACATTTTCCATTCACATCCAAGCTGAGCAAGCTGCCAAAGAATATCTATCTGTTCTTGAACTAAATCAATTCTCTGATTAACAACCATCAAGCCTCCTTTTAATTGGGAATTAATATTCTCTTGGACATCTAAAGCCTCGGTGGTTGTGGTAGACAAATCATTTAAGGTCTGTGTGGTTTGTATTGTATGGCTCATGGCAATGGGCTGCAGTAGTGGCTCCTCCAGCAGCTGCGGCAATGGCTATAACAATGGCTGCTGTAATGCCAAAATCTCTCTTTTGTCTAAATAATGTCATGGAGCCAGGAGTTATTACTGGCACAGGAATCCATCATGGCACACATGCAACCAGGGCAAACATATAACTTTGAGCATTCCAGCACTGTGCATAATAGCAGGAATCAGTGCAATTCTTAAAGCCACTCTTACTAACAACAAACACAAAAGGAGGATATACACATACAGGAATAGGGTCAAAGTACTTTGTCTCCATAATGGTCACACACATCTTGGTGGATGAGCTGGTGGCATTAACTATTACTAATGCATCTGCATCTTCTCGGGTGGTCCAATTGTATAAGTATGTAATATTATGCCTGCCAACAGCTCCTCCCAGCAAAAGCCCCAAAGGTTCTACATTAGAGCAACTCCCATTAACCCCACATAGCATCCAATTATCAAATGGGTTTCCGCGGGGGTCTTGTTGAAATAAGCCTTGATAAGTTCTATTAAGACCAGTAACATTGGGGGAAAAGGTAAAAAGCCAATGTTTATCAACCCAAGTTACCATATGTGACTGACACCCTGACCATGACCATCAGACATTAGGTTCAAGTACTCCCAAGCAATAAGGAGCCCATTTAGGCTATTATGTGATAGGGAAACTGGCATCACGTTCTTCTGGCCAGGTGGCATTCAACCAGTGGGCATGTTCATATGCAGAATTGGATAAAAATGCATAATTGTAAGTATATATAGACACTTCACTATAAGTCTGGTCACCCCATGAAATTTTTGACCCCCACCATCCTGCAATAGCCCTTAACAAATTTATACAATCAGAATCATTTTTATCAATGCTAAAGCAAAACACCCCTTTGAGGGAAAAGTTGGTCTGTCCTGCTACAGGAGCCACCTCTCCATCATAAGGTAAGTAAGGAAGATCTACATCTTTACCAGTGGTAAAAAACTTAGGAAACACTGGTGTTGAATGCGTCACCAGCATCGGAAGTGGGAATGTCGATAGGATTCCCCATTGGATCTGGTTTTGCATGACCTTCTGCCTCGCTTGGGCAAGGCTCTGTGACAACAGCATCATCAGGAGGATCGGCAACAGGACCATCTTCTTTGACTCTTCTGGTTAATTGTTCTGGAACCCACACTGGGTCTTGAGCTTCCTGGGGAAAAACACAAACAGACCCTTGTGCCCATGCCAGCACAGGATCAAGTCATTTCTAGTGACCTGTCAATACATCCTTCCATTTAACTAGACCACTAATGTCACCGCCCAGGGTAGCATGTCTATCAGCCGCACACTGGCCACATGAATTTAAAGTCAAAAAATTAAGAGTGAAGAGAGCTAAAGAAAGTCTCTCCTTTGGGGAACGGCCAAGGTCTATTCCCCCCTTTTGCTTAATTAGACATTATTTGAGGGTGCGATGTGCCCTTTCTACAATGCCTTGCCCTTGGGGGTTGTAGGGTAGGCCATGATTAAGATGTACGCCCATCTGTGTGCAAAAGGTAGTGAACTGTTGTCCAGTGTAGCCTGGTCCATTATCAGTTTTTATTTGTGTAGGTTTACCCCAGGCTGCCCTTCCTTAGAGGCAATGGGCTATAACATTGCAGCCCTTTTCTCCACTCATGGTCGTAGCATGAAGAATCCCTGAACACGTCTCTACTGGTACATGAACATATTTTAGAGCACCAAATTCAGGCAAATGAGTAACATCCATTTGCCAGACCTTAAGGGGGAGTAGCCCTCGCGGGTTAACTCCCAAGGATGGTGGGTGGTGGAATTGCACACACTGAGGGCAAACAATTTGTCTAGCATCTTGTCTGGACAGATGAAACTTAGACCGTAAAGTCTTGGCATTAACATGGTAGAGTTTGTGAAAATCTCAGGCCTGAGTACTGACAGCTACAGGAAATACCCACTTTTGTCTAGTGGCTGCATCCACTAAGGCATTTCCCTCACTTAAGGGACCGGGCAACTTTGTATGAGCCCTTATATGTTGTGGAAAAATCTTTGAGAGCAGTGTCTAATAAGTTTTTGCAATTGGGAAAATAGACAGGTTATAGTACTGGATGGTTTTATGGGGCCTGCCACTTCAAGAATCTTCAAGGCATTTATAACATAAATCAAATCAGAAATCAAATTAAATGCACAGAAGAAGCTTGTAAAGACTTCTAGCACTATCTTTAATTCTGTTACTTTAGGGGTCCCCTGAGCAAATTGGCATTGGACTACCAGCTGGCCAAGGACCAGATATGCTCCCACTCCATTCTTGGAGCCATCTGTAAATATGTCAATAGCATCAGGAAGAGGTGTTGTAGCTGTTACCTTTGGAAAAACAATGGGATGTTCTTTAAAGAATGTTATTAAGGGGTGCTTTGTGTAATGATTATCAAGCTTTCCAGAAAAGGAGCATCTAAGGATGGCCCAATCATCAATGGTAGTATACAACACTAAAACTTGTGCTGTGGTGCAAGGTGTTACAATGGTTTCAGGACTTCTGCCAAAAAACTGTAAGGTTTGTTGTAAGCCAAGTTGGGCCAGTTGAGCAACGATTGTAGGATAATGCTCAATGCTCTTTCCAGGGGATCCATAACAAGGGTCCCTGCTGCCACAACACTCCTGTGGGTTGTCTCATGGTAGGTAAAATGCATAGCAGCAGCTCTTGATCTTCCTGTATGTGATGTAGGTAAGCCTGTTGTAGTCTATCTTCTACTAATTGTAGTGCCTGGTGTGCTTCTTTGGTCATATATCTAGGTGAGTCTAGGGCATTATCACCTTTAAGCACATCATATAAGGGTTTCAGTTCATAATTTGCTAGCTTTAGATAGCTCCTAATCCAATTAATATCTCCTAATAACCTTTGATAATCATTCAATGTCTTTAAATTGTCTTTTCTGATTTCTAACTTTTGTGGATAAACCGATTGAGGAGTCACTTTAGCCCCCAAATACTCAACAACCTGAGCCATCTGCACCTTTTCTGGGGCAATACATAGCCTCCAAGACCTTAATGTCTTTTCTAATGCTCTGTAAGCCTCTTTTAACCTTAACTCATTTTTTCCTGCTAACAGTATATCGTCCATATAATGGACACAGCGTATTTTTGGGAAAGCCGCTCATATAGGTTCCAAAGCACGGCCTACAAACAATTGGCACATGGTTGGGCTGTTAGCCATGCCCTCGGGCAGCACTACCCACTCAAACTGTTGGTCCAGCTCCTCATGATTACATGAGGGAATGGTAAAGGCAAATGTCTCCGTATCTTTTGAATTCAAAGGAATGGAGAAAAAGCAATCCTTAATGTCTATTGTTATAACATGCCATTGCAAAGGCAAGGTGGTCAGCAAGGGAAGCCCCCACTTCACAGGACCCATTAGCTGCATCTGATTATTTATTGCTCTCAAGTCATGAAGAAATCTCCATTTTCCTGATTTCTTTCTAATCACAAATATAGGAGTATTCCATGATGATGTGGATGGCACAATATGTCCTTGTGCCAATTGTTCCTGGACTAGTTCTTGAGCAGCTTTTAACTTTTCTAGGGATAGGGGCCACTGAGGGACCCATACAGGTTTCTCAGTCTTCCAAGTAATGGGAATACCATCCTTAGTGGCCCCTAGGAAAAACCCAGGCCTTGCCTGGGTGGTCACTGCTGAGTTGATACAGGGCTTGCTCTGTCTTGTAAGCGTTTACCCAATCCATACTGAGGGTGAAAGACCATATCTGCCATTATTTTTTGGGAGGTTTGGGAATACTCATTACTCAATCTAAACCCCATGTCTTTTAGCAAATCTCTTCCCCATAGGGTAACAGGCAATTCTAGCACATATGGTTGAATAGTGCCCTTTTGGCCTTCATCGTTGGTCCAATTCAATAATCCTGCACTAACATCTGGTGCCCTAGCATATCCTAGGCCTTGCAGCATCTGGGAAGAAGCTTGAATATACCATCCTGATGGCCAGTCTTTTTTAGCTATTATGCTTTGTCTGCACCTGTATCTAGCAGTCCCAGGATTCTTTTACTGTCCACTGTCAAGGTGATCATAGGTCGATCATCCATTTCTAGTGACAGGCATGTCAAACTGTTACCAGTGGATCTGAATCCTTTTTTCCCTCTGTTTCTGTCGGTTGCCGCAAATTGAGCATGGAGACTAGGCAGAATCAATAATTGTGCAATCCTGTCTCCAGGGGAAATGGAGAAAATACCTTTTGGGGACTCAACCATAATCTTTACTATGCCTGTATAATCAGGGTCAATAACTCCAGGATGCACCTTAAGACCCTTAAGAGCCGTGGAAGATCACCCTATGAGCAATCTCACTGTTCCAGGGTCTAACGGCCCTTTAAAACTGAGTCCACTAATTGTACACCGATCCGAGGTGTTAATACGAGTCTGGTGGTGGCACATAGGTCCAATCCAGTCGACCCAGCAGTGGCTCTCCACGGTCGTTGGGGTGGCAAAGTGTAGGCCACTGCTCCGTGGTCAGGCTGGTATTCTGATTCTCTATTGCCCCATATATTTGTGGGCCCTGAGGTCGGAGGTCCCACCTCCCATTTTTTGACTGTGTATTACTTGGCTGTGTTAGGGGCTGACCGTTAATGTTGTTAATGTCTTTCACTGATCTACATTCATTGGCCAAATGCTTGCCTTTTTTACAGCGAGGGCAAAGGCCTGGCTGTGCGGTCGCCCCACACCCTGGCGGAGGAGGGGCACTATGATTAGGACAATCCCTCCTCAAATGGCCTTGTCTTCCACAGGCAAAGCATGCCCCAGTTCCCTTGTCCTTCTCATTCTTGTTACAGTTAAGCAGTATTACAGCGGCAGCCAGCCCTGCATTAGAAAGAGGTCCCCCTAGCTCCCTACAACACTTCATCCATACGGTGTGATGGCTGCCCTGCAGTCTTTGGTACATTGCTCATAAATCAACTGCTTAATCAGAGGCATGGCAGTTTCAGCATCCCCAAACATTCTTCCTGCTGCTTCCACCATTCTAGCAACAAAGTCTGAGAAGGGCTTGGTGGTCCCTTGAGTGATTTTGGTTAAATTACCACTCACTTCTCCTCTATTAGGCAATGCTTTCCATGCCCTTATGGCTATCTTATTAATTTGTTCATAAACCAGGATTGGGTAACCTATCTGGGCATTAGCAAAGCAACCAGTCCCTAGTAACATGTCCTGGTCCCAGGCAGTGTTCCCTGTCACACGGTTGGCTGCTGCTTCCTCCCCCACAAATTCAGTCAGGAATGATTTCCAGTCTAAATACTGCCCAGGGTTGAGGCGCGTTTTTGCTAAGCTACTCCAGTCACTAAGCGTCATGGCAGATCTACTCTATGCCTCAACTTGTGCTACTGTAAAAGATGCAGTAGTGCCATAAGTGGGGTCAGACTCTGCCAGGGATTTCACTGTCTTAAAATCTTAAAGCTCGTGCTACCTTTGCCCCTGGTTATCTTGAAAAACTGGAAAAGCCAGTGGCACGCTAGGGTGCAACTCACGCTGGACTCTCTTCCACACTTTTGTGTTGTCTGGTAGCTTAGAACAGATGCCCTCACCAAATGGGCAATACGGAGGAGGGGGCAATAGGCACAGTAGGGGAAACAAATTGTTGACTTTCTCTTTTTAGTTTCACTTTCTTACAATCTCTCCCTTTTATTCTCCCTTTCTGTTTAGGCTCAGAGTCTGAACTCAATCTTTCCTCTGAGCACTGGGAAATGGACTCATCTGAGGACTCTAAGCAGAGTTCTTCTAGGGAAGGCAGTGGTGGATACAATCTTCCTACGGCCCCCTCGGCTATTAGGGACTCTCTTTCAGATCCTTCTTCTTTAAGCTTCTCTAATTCCCTCGCCCCTTCCTCTATCAGATCTTTGCCCATAGCATGATCTAGGCATTCATGCACCAGGGACCAGATGGGTATAATACCCATTGCCAGCTCTCTAGCCTCGTGTGCCCTAATCAAATCCTTTCCTAACTTTTCCCATGCTGTGCTTGTAAGTAAACCACTAACCAAAAACCAAGGAGTGCAGTGACCTACTCCATCTAAAAAGGTTTTTAAATTTTTTGATTTAACACTCACACTGTTACTCTTCAACAGCTCTTTCAAAGCTGTGGCAAACAGGTGAGAAGAATTTACACCCATATCCTTGCCTTTTTTTTAAACACTTTATATATTTATTTATTTATTTATTTATTTATTTATTTATTTATTTGACTTGGTGTTTGCCTGAAACTGAAACTACAGACAGTTGTGAGCTGCCATGTGGGTGCTGGGAATCAAACTCAGGACCTCTGGAAGAACAGTTAGTGCTCTTAACCTCTGAGCCATCTCTCCAGCCCTATCCTTACCTATTTAAAACCCTTTATATTCTTTTTTTTTTTCAAACAACCCCAAAATACCAACAGGTTAGATCCGCTCATCAGCAGATACCCCGTTCTCTGCTTTTTTCTACAAGCAGAGTTTTCCTGCTTAACGCAGGTCCCCTATTTTCCTGTGAGACTTACCGGTTAACCCCCCTGATTATTGCAGTTCTGAATCTCGTTCACGGGATGTTCCCGGGTTTCGGCACCAGTTGTTGTACCCACCTCGACGGCAAGGAAGACACAACATGAGATTCTTTTGCAGCAACTGACCAGGTCCTTTATTCAGCGTGCACACTCTTTTTTCTTCTTCCCTTCTCCCTCCCCTTCCCCCGGCTCTAGGCTTAAAAGCTCTCTGGTGATCCACTCACTCCCTGCCACATTTATGTTGCCCATTGGGTCATGAATGCGGATGCTCACTCGCATGATCGCCTCACTCCAACTAAGGAGTTTTACCCTAGGGAGTGCTCGCCATTGGGGAAGGTGGAGGGTGGAAGCCAGTGCCATTTTAGGCTGTGGCTCGATCGCAGCTCCTGACATGATTGCATAGAGGTTCATGTCCAAATGTATTAACATTAATAACCTAGCCCCTCTCCTCCTAAAAAGGACATCTGCCATGTGGAAAGGAAGTTTCTTTTGCCAGGCCATAGAAGGTTCCTTCTGCTCAGCTGAAAGATGCTTGGAGGATCATCTCTGTTCCCTCCCTCTTGGTTAATGCCTACTCACATGATAACTCATATGATAACTGATTTGCCTCAAAAAATAATTGTAAGGGAGGATATTTTGGGAGCTAAGCCTAACTTAGCCATATTTTAGCTCCTACAGCTAGCCATTTGCCAGCAGCTAAACCATGATCCCTTTAGCTCAGCAGGTGACATCCTTAGGCCCTCAACTGATAACAGATTTCCATATCAATTCTACCCTGTTTTTCACTCCCCTCACAGGCTTGCCACATTCTTTTGTATTTCCCACCCCCTTTCCTCCCAGCTACCTGCATGGCAGAGATTTTATATAAATATTGGCTGTAACAATAAAGCTTAGGAGGACTTGAACAGAGAGATTTGTCTTGTCCTTCCATTCTTTGCGTTCCTGCCTTCTATTTGTTTCATTCCTAGATTTAGGTCCACGTTGAAGACCCTGCTGGCTAGGGCAGCATGTCACCTGAAATTTTCTGAATGAGTGATTTCAATGTTCACTGTGTTCTCCTACTGCTGGTCAAGCCACACTACTTAGAATTACATCACTTTATTCAACATCACTTCTGTTTAAGGGTTAGGATTAGGGTTAGGGTTAGGGTTCTGTTTATTTCACATGATAACAGATATAATCTCTATGTATTGTGTATTTTTTTAATTCCCATGTCACTTTTAGATATTTTAAATGATTGTCCTTATCTTTCCATTGATTGCTAAAAAGAGTAATAATTCCAATATTTTCAACAAGTTAAGATGAATATAACAAAAAACAGAGTTCCCTGCCATGCTGTTCATGAGCTCCTGCTATCTAAAACTTCTGAGAATTAATGGTGGTTTTAACATTACTAATATTGTGTTTTTATTTTCAATTTCTATAAAAATCAACAAAGAGTTTTTGAAAGCCAGGAAGAATAACATGAGAAAGGAGAGTACTGTCATGTGTCTGCTTTTAAATAGCAAGAAAACACAAACAACTTCTACTTGTCTTTGTCTATTGTTTCGTAAATGCCCTAATTGTTTCTTTGAACTAACTGTATTAAAATTTTATAATAGATAAAAATCACTAGGGGCTTTGATATATAGCAAGACAGTAGCCCATAAAAAGAGAATTCTTTTTTATTCAGATTTTTTTGTTGAAATGATATTTTTCAAGAAAATAATGTTTGTTGTGAGCAATTCATGCTCAATGATCTTAGTACTATTCCTTTTAGGAGGAGGATATATTTATTTTGTTTAAATTACACACGAATGGTTGAATGCTATTTCAATGGTTTATATTCTATTTCATTGTAAGTCAAATGATAAATTTCTTTACAGGTGATGGATGGGCAGCTCTACTGAGGCAGCACAATGGCCATAGGGCCATTAAGGAAAGCACTGATTATAAAAAGAGTACCATTGAACAGCTGAGAAGAGAATCAAGACAGAGATGACACTCGAACACTGGTCCTTGTTGGTCTGGTACTATATGATATAAGCTGTAGAAAGCCTGACTAATCTTTGCCTTCCTTCTGTATCTTCTAGTTGAAATGCAATGGTGAGCTATAAATAAAATCCCATTTAGAAAAGAAGATATTCACTAAAGCAAACATTTAATCAAAAACTATCCTGGAAAGTTGCAGTTAAAGTCTCTGAAGTAGGAAGGAAGTTTGCCATAGACAAACAGGGTAATGGAAATTTTAAGAGACTCATTCTTTTACATAATCACATACAAACACATGTACATAACATAACCAATCAACCAATCACAATTATAGTAATGCATTCAGTAAAGTTTTTTATTTATTAGCTGGCAAATGGATTCCAACTGTTTTTTGGTTTTTTTTTGTTGTTGTTGTTTTTTTTTTTTGTAAATCAGGACTGTAAGAATTAATACTCTTTTACTTTTGGGGATATTACTAAGTATATATATATAATGATTACATTGACTCTTATACCAGGTAAAATGGGAAGGGCAAAGTAGAACCATGAGAGATTTTTACCATAATACTCAGTTATGATAAAGGATTTAAAGCATTATTTTTAGACATTATCTTTTACTCACTTTTGACTAGTTAACTATACATAGACAAAACCATAGAAAGTGAAACCTAGGCTGAGTGTTCACTTCTGTGTTGTGTAAACTTTTGCAGAGCCTTTACTTCCTGGGAAGTAAAACTGTAGAAAGTATCTGGACTCATACTATTGCTGTGCCATCAGCATGTGCCCATAACCAAATTGCTACCAAGTGGACAATTCGAGTTACATCACCATACTGCTGAGGACATAGCAAATACATTAGTGGCTATAACTTTGAGAATGAAAATCCAATCTTGATTGAGCCTTCTACTATCTCCATCTATATAGGGCAAGACACTGAAGTGCCTGAGCACAAAGGTTTGTCTGCTATTATTGAATGGATAATTTTTCACATCTGACTTTACAGTGGTCACTTGTGGTAAACGTTATCTATAGATACTGGTGTGAATATAAACATTTACATGCTTTGAACTCAGGTTCAAGGCCCACCAAAGCTCTCTGCTATGATATATTATATATTTAATAAAAATAACCTGAAATATCAGAGGATAGAGCCACCCACAGAGCCAAGCCAAGTCAGGGAGTGGTGATCCACACCTTTAATTCCAACACGCAGGAGATGCTCTGGATTCCTGTGAGTTCAAAGGCAAAACAAAGCTAGGTTGGTCCTAGCACCAGGAAAGTTGAATCAAGAATTCAGATATCTGGGTGGAGAAAGAGAAGCCAAAAAGAGGCAGGAGTTCTTCCCCTCACTGGCATTCTCTTTATGCTGAGGATTCAGAGGCATTGAGTCTGAGGATTCCTGAATACAGGTGTTGGCCCCTACTCTGGCCTTTACCTGCACCCTGAGCCTTGAAGAACAAGCCTGTGTATTGCTTGCTGCTTCCCATGCTCCATGCCCTCTCTTCTTGACTTTCTGCCTGGGGGAGTTAGATGTGGATGTTTCAGTTGTTTACCTGGTCAGTAATTTCCCAGCCTCCTGGAGAATTTTCACAATGGTACACCCCTGAAAGCACTGAATATATAAGTCTGAGATTGACCTTCAATAAACAGCATTCTCTTTGAATGAATGGCCTGAGTGTCTGCGACTTTTTCAATATGCAGGCCTGAGCCTGACTTGACCACCCCAAGTAGCACAGGCCACTTACATACAGGTCCTACCTTGCTTAGCTTGAGGAGTTGGGTGGTGAGAACTGGCTATAACTTGATTCTCTGTCTTTGATATTTCAGCTTCTCTCTGATATCTGGCTCCAGGCTTTTATTAATAACACCAAATAGGGTTCATGCAAACCTCTGCCATAGACAACCTTGACTTTGCCCTTTACTTACTCTTTTTTTCATATTGTTCACCTTCCAAAATATTTGATTTAGAGCAAGATTTTGTATGTATCTCAAGTCTTATCATTTTCTCTATTCAGAGCTGATGACTGAATATTCCTTAAAGCCTGAAATGTTTTCCAAGACTAACCAGAGCAGACTTGTAACCTCACAGGTTTCTATTTTCATTCTTCAACCATATTTCAAATGCATCTATCCACAGCAAAGGCTCAGATTTGAAAATAAAATTTTATCATGTTATTGTATAAGGCTTCCCCAAAGGTGAGGAGTTTTCCAGGTTATATAGAGGTTGCCTTGTGGAAACCACAAATATTTTTGTTTCCAAGAAATTCTTATTTAACCATTGGATTTGTTATATGACTACCTTGAGTTTCAAATCCCTAAAGACCCCACTCATGTGGTGATGACATCAATAATGCTGTGAACTAGGTTCTTCTCTGCCGCATGTAGAGGAAGTCAGGGGTACTATGCTGGGATAAAAAGAAGAACTCACACTGATTAACTATGACAGCAACTTGAATTAACAAAGAAGGAATAACTAGAATGTGCTGCCTTTCCTGTGCCAGAGGAAAAAGTTGATGTGCCTAGAGTTTTAAAATTTACATAGAGGCATGTAAAGTGAGCTGATAGGCAGGTGGTGCTATTGCTTCAGTTGAGGTACCCCCCATGATGCTGGAATTCATCAGCCCACTCAGGAGGGTGCTGATGGGTCAGTAATGACATATCTGAGACTAGCTCAGATAATATAAGAACAAACCAGAAAGGGATCAACTATGCTTTTAGGACAAATTATTGTTCTAATATGATACTAGCAATGCAGCAAGAAAACCAAAAACATAGGTCTCATTTTCTTTCTGCAGCTTTCTTGACTCTCTTCTAGCAACCTGTTGTAAATCACTAAAAAAGGAGAGTGAAGGACTGGAACTAGCAGGGTCTCAAACTCAAATAACTGGGTTGAAGAATAGTGGGTTTGAGGCCCTGGGTATATAATGACACCCTGTTTCAAAACAACACAAAAGGAAACAGTGAAAAGGGGAGTTAAGAGATTAGAGGCAATGATAGCAGTCAGCCATGTAGCATAAGAGAGCAAACATGTGAATCAAAATCTGTTCAATTCTCACAAACACAGGGGCCAACTGTTAAGTACTATCTAAGCTACATTTATTTCTTCTCAGATTCTCAAGTAGGTGAGTATTTAATCCATATTCTCTCTCTCTCTCTCTCTCTCTCTCTCTCTCTCTCTCTCTCTCTCTCTCTGTCTCTCTCAATTTTTCTCTTTATCCTTGTTTCTCTCTAGTATACTAATTTTGGAAACACTTGGTGCACACCTATGAAATTATACCCTGTGATCTTGGGAACATTTGCTTGACTTCAAGATTCAACTTGTTACTGCTGTTATTGATGGTATTGGTAATGAGGGATGTGTGTGTGTAATTCTGAGATGGAGTTTCATGTAGCCCAGGCTAGCTTCAAACTTGCTATGTAGTCAAGGTAGGCTTTGAATTTCTGATTTTCTTTGTGCAACCCAAATGATGAGATTATTGGTATGCAGAAACAAGTTCATCAATTTGAGGAGCTACCCCTGAATATTTTGAATCATGTGTATGCATAGTTCAGTGCTCAAATACAGAGAACATATCTATCTCCTCAAGCATTTTTCACTTTTATTGTGAAATCATTTTCAACCTTTTCTTCTAGCTTCATAGAAAAATGTCTTGTCTGGACCTTCAGTCACCTGCTATGCATTAGCACAAGAGAAATGGTTTTCCCAGATTGAACTGTGTCTTAGTCGCTGCTCATCAGTCTCTTCTTATGTCTCTACAAGACTCTCTGATATCAATTTTTCTCCTACTCCAACTGGAAGAGCTGAAGGTAGATGACAGCAAAAGTCACGATGCTGACCCAAGAGAAGTGCTTTATCAGTTTCCTGAAACCCCAGAGCTGCCTACTACATGTAGAAGATGCCTGATGTGTGATGTCTTTTTGCATAATATAAGTATGCTTTATTGTGTTTTGTTATAAAGAGGCTATTTGGCCTATGGTAAGGTAGGGGCAGGCAGAAAATCCAAGCATAGAGGAGTAGGAAGAGGAAGTCAAGGAGACTCTGCAAGCTGCCGCCCAAAGAAGCAAGATGTGAAAGTACCGGTGAGCCCCTAGCCATGTCACAAGACATAGATTAATAAGAATGCTTGAAGTTAGGTTGTAAAAGCTAGTTAGTAATGAGCCTGAGCCATATGCCCAAAAGCTTGTAATTAATATAAGGCTCTGGGGCATTAATTTATAAGCCACTGCACAATTGGGAGTAGGAAAGATTCCTCTATAAAAGAGGCCCAGACAGGCCAGAAAACTTCTCCCTACATATGCCAGTGAGGAAAACATAATATTTAAAATGATGTATTTGTTTCCAACCAGAGTAGAGAAAAACTTTTTCTTTTTTATCATAGTTATTATGCAGATGCATAATTAGCTTATGTTTTCTCATAGATGAGGGAAATAACTTTTCAAACAAATATAATCTGCATAAGGAATAAGAGTGCTGTTTGAAAAGATATCAGGGAAATTCTAATGGAGAGTATGCATAAAACACACTGTTCATCAGTGCATAAAAATGTAAAATAATGTGTAAATAGAGTTGGAAGTGAATATCTCCAGCTTGCTGCTGTTTTCACCAGGCTGTGAACTCCTGAAAAGCATTGTTTTATTTACATGACATTTTCCTTCTTCTCCTTTGACTTGTTGATTTTTAATTTATTTTATAGTTATCTTAATTAAACCATCTTTTATTCACCACACCCTGGATTAAAACAGAATATAATTTGCAAAAACACACAGTTAAGTGTGTATGCCATCTTGAAGTTTTAGATTATGGTGAGAAGCAGTGTTGATTCTGTTGAGGTAGGAAGAATATTCAAGGGAAGCCTAAGATTCAAGAAACTACTTAATGCTTGATGCTGAGAAGCACGTTGCACAGAAGTCTAAAAGGGTGGTTTTACCTTTGGTAAACAGACATTTATCCTGTTTCTATTCTATGATTGATTGAAGAGCATCTTCTGGTTACCTCTATTGAAATAGACTTGTTAGATGTCCTGGTTGCATATGTCAGAGCACAAAGAGGCATAGGAATAAACCACTTTCAGATAGATTCTTCCGTAGTGGGGGCAAAGATAGCATTGCTTTGCTCATTTCGATGCAATTATTATTTTTTGCACAGTGGTCTGTATGTCATTCATGCACCAAAACATTCCTTACCATTCTGTATTTTCTGTGTTACCCATCAACTAGAATAAGATAGTGACATTATAAATGTTATCTTAAGAACAAATTTAGTGAAAAACTTTCATGCATTCACATAGTGATTTTAAAGCAGAGAATTTTCTTTAATAAACAATGTTTCTTAAATGTAACTAAAATAAATTTCAAATTTGATCTCATACTGTAGTAAAGTTGTATTTATAGTGATAGTTTTTTTAGAAATCATATATATATATATAAAATATCGTGTTGTATGTGTGTATCATAACAGTGGGAGGTAGTTGATTAAACACCACAGAGAGAGAGTTTGCGAGGAGCAAGAGCATTCAGAGACACGCTGAGAATATTTTATGCAGGATGTCAAAATTCTCAAGGAACATTCATGGAACTTACATCTAGGCAGTTTGTCAAGACCTCCAAAAGCAAGGAAGGCATTGAGTCCTACACATTCTCTCTCTGTCTGTCCCTTTACCTATCTCTCTATCTCTTTCCTTCCTTCCATCTTCTGTTTCTCATTGCCTTTTTTCTTATTTTCTTAGCTTGATTTAATTGATTTATTTGTTTATTCTTTCACAGTTTGAGAGCATTTTACTTTCTACTTTCTACTTTCATTAACCTCATTCACACCCCTTACTCATTTTTGAAGAAGCCCCTTGTCTTCTCAAGAAATATTCCTCATTCCATGCAAAAGTGTGTGTGTTGAAGGGAAGGGGTGTAGCCTGCTAATTTTAATTAGAAATTGTTTGTATACTCATGGTTTTACAAGTAGGAAGTTACCTATTGAAGCCTGGGTTATTTTTCTGAGAGTATAAAACTGAAAAGAAAATGGTACGTTCTCAATCAGCAGCCGTTAGCTGGCAATACTTACTTGGGAAAGGGATGGGGCCTCATATGCCCTCTCCCTAGAATGAAATAGTGATAGAACCAGTCTTGAGTATGTAAGTACAGCATGAGTGAGTTCAAATCTACAAAGGCTACATTATGTTCAGTACACAACTTTTTGTAGCACATCACTTCGTCTAGCTCTTCCATTTTTGCTGAACCCTTTTTGACAATGTCCCTGAACCTTTTAGGGCTGATATAGTTGTGCACTTAGGACAAAGCATTCCACCATTACTTATTGTTGCCACTTGGACCAGTGATAAGCTCCTGAATTAACAGCTGCCTGCTTCTCTGAGGAATTATGGGAGTAGCAATAACTTAACAGTAAAGTCACAAATACTAGGATTCAGTTTAACTCAGGTCTATTTATAAAAGTAATAGTAGTAGATTCTGTTTAGAGCCTTTCACCTCCAAAAGCACTGGGTTTTATACAGGTTAATGATAAATATGGCAGGTTTAGTCCTCATAATGAATTTTCTACTGTAAATAAGGAAGTCTGATCCCAAGAAGGAGGACTTAATAATTCTTACCTACAATAGAGGAAAAAGAAAATAGGCAAAATAATTTCTGCAACAATATCTGCAATATTTTCACAGTAAGTTAATGACCTCAATTGAAAAGGCTTCATTGCAGCTACAGACAAATATGAGTGTTTCAGTTTCTGTTAAATGCAGTTGCTGCCTGTTGTAGTCAATAAAAATTTTAGTGACTTTACAGTGAGTAGAACATATGGAGTCCTCTTTTTGAAGCAGAGCAGTAATTACTGATATGAAGTAGAATCCTGGCACTCAACCTGACCCTTTATTACTAGTACATTTTGGGCCAGACACACTAGCAGGAATGTGTCTCAGATAAATTTTGAAATTTGAATTTTGCTAATGCTACAAAATAATATTGCAGGACTCTGTGTTGTAATTATAAATTCTATATTTTGCTTTTATGCTCTAAACGTTACTCTAGTTTGTTACTTTCTCTTCCTTTCAACTAAAAACATTGCTACACCCTTGCATGTACTTCAGCATATGCAATGTCTATTTTACTAGGTATTTAATGTATAAATAGAAAAATGGCTTAGTATATCTTATTTTTATATAAAGTAGAAATTTTTAGATAATCAGGATTTCTATTGTCTAACTTGGTCATTGATAAATTACCCATTGTTGCAAAAGGATGAATTCTTTATCAACAAATCATGCTTTGCCTTCCTGACCAAACTTTTCATTTGTATTATTAAAATATGAATATATGTGTAATCTAATTTATATATCTAAGCATAATTTGCTAGAAAAAGTTTTTACAATTTTTCTATTTTGACTAATTTAAAAATTACATCATAAAGTTCCTGTTAAAGAACACAATGTTAGTACTCTTCATATGTTATACAGTCAGAGCTGCCATTACTTCCTTTAGTAAACCAACTATATAAGGAAAATGCTATTTATGTGAAATTCTCCAGGATTTTAGGTTGTGAACAATTATTCTATTTTGGAAAATTGTTTGTGCTTGCTTTAGAAAAGAGACAATTCCTATAAAAATTTTCTTTGTTATCCTATAAAATTTTAGATATTTGTGCCAAAAGAAGTTTGAGATCATCGTATTACATTTTTACATATTCATTGCATGCCTGTTATGTTGTAATAAAGAATTGAAAATAAAATGTAATTTATTTAAAAATTAAGATATTTGACAAACCAATAAAGAGATTAAACAGGCAAGATAACTATTTAGATGTTGTGTTATGATAACGATGTTGTAATAATGTCATCTTCGGTGCTTACACTGTCTTGGCATTGTTTCTGGGTCCTTTTTAGTAGTTACTTTTCTTGTCATTGTGACAGAATATCTGTTAAAGCAATTTAAACAAAGGAAGATATATTTTGCCTCATGATTTCTGGAGACATCAGTCCATCATGGCAAGGAACACATGGTGACAGCAGCTGGTAGGTACATGGTAAAGGCATATATGGGAGAAACTTCTCACATCTCTTTGATCAGATGGCAGAGAGCTCAGACTAGAACCAAAAGACAACTCCTTTAAGCTCACCCCAGTATCCACTTTTGCTATCATCAAAGTCTCAAAGTCTTCTCAACCTTCCAAATCAGCATGTCATCTGGAAGTCATGAGTTCAAAGACACAAACCTGTAAAAAACATTTTTATTTGAGTTATAAATATCTCATCTACTCTTTTCTTCATTTATTTAAATTTCAGAAGAAACCTGGAATGTATATGGTTTGTCTTTTCCATTTTATAGACAAAGTATCTTAGGGAACAGAATTCTCCCCTATCACACAGTACATGCTAGAAAAACATGAAACAGAACTGCTAAATTCTGTCATACTTTTTAGCAAGAAGAAATGCATTTTTCTCTTTAGTAGTAGAGGATGGTGGAGATTAACTAGTGAGGTATATTAAAATCATGTCTCAAAGAATGACAGAAATCTCATCCAATGGCAAAAAGAAGGGTGTTCCATGGATCAATGGACTACATGAGCATCAGCACAGATATACTGAAATGTTTACTATATTTGAAGAAAGAGGAAAGAATTCAATAGTATGTGGTAGGACAATAAAAAATAAAATAAATAAATAATTGTTGCAATTTCAGGTGTTTATTTCTAGAAATAAATGGTATTTTAAAAATGTATTGATGCATTCATTAATTTCTAACACAGTATCTCAGATTTTGTTGTCATAGATATTCATATTCAACTGTATTAAATACTTTGCAACATATAGAAACTCTTCAAATTTTGCAATTATGCAATGTGAAATGGATGAGTGCATAGGTAGAATAGATGCAGATTGATCATGTACATGATCAATTTTGCTAAAAAAGTATTATTTTACTCTAGATTCATATGAAAATACTAGATTAGGGAGTGAATAAACAGGCTAACGGACAATGAGATAATTTTCATGCTCCATACACCCAACTTTCTCACTTTATTAGGTTTTAATTAAACCTGTGTCTGATTGAGTTCTCCATTTCTTTCCCAAAACCCTTTGCTTCTAAAGTCTCTTTAATTTGGTCCTCAACATCTAAGAGGGGTGAAAGCAGCACGTGTGCTCATTGTCTGTTTTAAGTACTTCATCCATTATAGTTGCTTAAAGCATAGTGTAAAAGAAATCACAAAAGCAGTTCTATTGGATAACAGAGTGTAGACAGGTTATATATTATATTAAAATTATAACAATCCACAGTCCAGTTAACAGGGAATAAAACACAATACAGACCATCCCAACAATGAGGACCATGGTGAGGTATTCCTGTTCTGAGTTGGGCATATGGAAAGGAGTCCTGTGTCTCCTTATTTTGCCACCTACAGACAAATTATATGCATCTCTCTCAGATCCTGATCAATTCTCCTCTTTAGGAAGACAGTTCAGATTTCTGAATTCTGCCTTATGTTTATCAGATGCTTCCATATCCTGCTGTACTTTGTCCCCTGCCTAATTTCAAGTGTTGGCCACTCCTTGAACAGAGGTCTGTATTTGTTGAAGAAAGCTGCTAGGGCAAGGAAAAGAGCTCGTAATTCTCACTGCCCTGTCCAATGGCTCATGAGCCTGGCTCCCACTGCTTCACACTTCAGTCACAAAGGAGAGAAGGAAGTTCCCACACACTCCCCCACATTTGCTCAGTTTTTATAATGTGCAGCAATAAGAATTATGAAATCATAAAGTATTCTCCCTATGTTCTCTTTTGGTGCTGAATTAAGTCTTTTTTTTTTTTGGTGATGAATTAAGTATTTTGTTCCTCTTCGAGTTTTAATTTGCACAACAAACATATCCTCAGAACCACAATGAAATAGCAGACACATAGAAAACTAAATACAAATCTGGAAATGTTTGGTCTCTCAAAAATAGAAGAAGCCAGGTTTTGGGAAGCAGATTAGAGAATCTTGGATGCTCTGGGGACCAAAGTGTTGGGTCTCCACAGAACAGATTTTATGGTGGAGGAATGAGACATTTGTCTGTTAACTGTTATACAAGACACTAGAACTCATGGAGCTAGAGATGGAATTGAGCAGACAGTTTTAAAATGGCAATTGACTTTGCTCAAATGGAACTTAGATTCTAGGGGCAAGCTATAGAGTGCAAATCATTGGTGCAATGGTTGTCTTTATATAGGAATCAAAGCTCGTACAACATGTTTTATTTCAGTAACAAAATGTCTAGCATCAGGTATAGCAATATGGCAATTTTTAGACAACTAATCAATACAATTGTCCTATCCCTATCTCCTTCTAGTTATGTACTTATCCACAGAACTATTCGAAGAACAACTAGTCTGCCATCTTTTCTTTCTTCCTTTAACTGGTAGAATTCTATTCCCTGAGTATTTTTATCTTGCTCCCTAAATTTTAATTTAACTGTTTCACCTGAAAGCAATCACCTTTGCAGTTAATTCCCCAAATACAACATCTGCCTTTTTAATTCAGACAGCTATAAGTGAAGAAATACACTAGGGGAGTAGAATTATGTTCCTTTTTGGAAAGTAGAGATGTTTAC
This sequence comes from Sigmodon hispidus, assembly GCA_004025045.1. Classification (NCBI taxonomy): domain Eukaryota; kingdom Metazoa; phylum Chordata; class Mammalia; order Rodentia; family Cricetidae; genus Sigmodon; species Sigmodon hispidus. The sequence continues at coordinate 10,369 of PVIH01012645.1, read as the reverse complement.
AAAGACGGATGCCAGCTGCCTGGTATGCACGAGCAGTGAGCTTATGTTGGTTCTGAGTAGTGAGGAACCTTAGGCTCCCTTCTTGCAATTCCCTGGGAAGATGTTAGTCACATCCTGATTGTTAATCATGCCTCCTGTATTAATTGACCTTTTACAAAGGCTACTTGAGACAAGCAAGCTCTGAGGTCATTAGTTCCGCACAGCAGATCTGTTTTCCTGTGGTATCTATTTGTGTGACATTTGTGGTACTAACATGCTTTAAAATAATTTCTCTCCTGAGACTTTCAGCAGCCAATGTATGCATCTGTTAGGGAGGCTTTCAGGTATTGTTATAATTAATTATATTTGATTTATTATATAATGAGTTAATGTTTATTAAGGGGAGAGGACTGATTTATAAATGTAAGAAGTGATTCTAGGAGAAAATATGAGTTTGTGTGAAGATGGTTTGATTTTGTTGGAGTATGTAGGAATTAAGAGGGGAGTGAGTTTGGGGCTTGGGTTTTGAATGATTTGGACTATGTTTTATTGCAGTTTAGATTTTTGCTGATATAAGTATTTTGGGGGTAAAATTTGAATTTTTATTATTTTTTGTTGTTTAATTAAGAAAGTTTTAAATTAATTATAAGACTATATATTATAGGGATTATTATAAGGTTGTGTTTGGGGAAAGGCATTAACATAAGCAAAGTTACATTATAATTAAGAAACAATAGATATTGGGGATATTTTAATGTTTAGAATATTGGTATGAGGCGATGTATAGGGATTATTTTAAGGCTGTCTATTTTGAATAATAATAATTTAATATTTGAATTTTTTTGTTGAGATATGAAGTGATAGTAACTTTAATTATTTAGTTTTTAATATTACTGACTCGAAAGGGAAAATATATTATTTGAAGGTTGGAAGTATAAGAGAGTAAGTAACTTTTAAGATTTAGGAGAGGGCCACGACAGTTAGTCTAGGATGTCTGGTAAGTTGTTTTAGAAGTAGGGCATTTCTGTGAGTGATTGTTTTATTTTGTTTAGGCAGGCTTTGGCAGTTTTAATTTTTTATTTTGTTCATCTAGGCAGGCTTTGGCAGTTTTAATTTTTTATTTTGTTCATCTAGATTGGACAATGTATTTGTTGACAGTAGTTGGGGCAGGTTTAGTTTTTGTCTATTAGGCTATTATTTGTTAAAGAAAATAATTTTTTGTGAGAAGTTTATGATGTTTAACACTATCTTAGAAAAGGAACAGTGATGTCAGGAGTTGTGTTTCTTTATGGCTGAATTTTTTAGATAATAAAATTTTAAATGTTATATTTTTTAGGTTTATTAAGTGGTTAAGACATTTGTCTGTTTGATATATTTTAGTGTGAGTTTGGGAAGCTTGAGTATTTTGACTGTTATGTGACAAATTTGAATAATGATAATTTGTAATTTTAGACAACTGAGCATATAGTTTTCTATAATGACTAAGTATAACGATCTTATGAATATTAACTAGAGTACATATATTGTATAAAGTGACAATAGTATTTTAACTATATATTATTGTATAAAATATTTAAATAGTTACATAAAATAACTTGTGTATATAATAAATGTTACGATTAGTATAAACAAGTAGAGGTAGAAATTGTATTATGGAAATGATAATAATGTTTAATATGCATTAATATGTAAAATATTTTAATAGAGGTAGAAATGTGTAAAATAGGGCAATTATGTATTTAATTTTGTATCAATACATAGATTATTTTAATCAAACATATAGAATAATTTCCCATTTATATCAATACACAAGCATCTATATTATGGCCATTTGTTTTTGGTTCGTCCTTTGGCTAATACTTATTTGTATGTGTATATGATAATCTATATACAGATATTGTTATAATTAATTATATATGATTTACTATATAATGAGTTAATATTTATTAAGGAAAAAGAGCTGATTTACAAATACAAGAAGCGACTCTAGGAGAAAACAGGACTTTGCTCAGAGACGGTCTGCTTCCTCCCAGAGCACACAGGATTTTGGACCCGCCCTATCGGGGTCTGGATTTTTGATGTCACAAGCACTTCTCTGGGTAAAATCTGAATCCTCACTACATTGGGGGAACAATGCTATTCCTGCCAACAGTAGTGACTTCTAAGTACAGAAGTCTGAGAAAAAAAAAGTGGCTGGACACAAGATAGGAAGTAATATTTTTATCTTTCTTAAGTCTGTACAAGGCAGACACTGAAAAGCATGAAAGGTAAAATGGTGTATTTGTCTGTGAATATTTGAATCTTTTAGAGGATTGATTTTGACCCATTGCTGACAGATCTTGTGAACACTAATGGACATTTTTAGAAAACAGAAATAGTGTAGAGTTCCCTGAGCCTGCCTGCTTATATACTTACCTGAGCACAACTAATCACATCATGGAGTTGTTGCAGTGATTACTCCTAAGAAAGTCATACATGCAGACATAGGGACTAGAGCATCATAGGCTGCCTTCCTTTCCCCTGGCTCCAGGATATCTCATGAGGTGAAAATCTACATGATCTTCTTTTTCTTTTCTTCTTTTTAAATTATTCTGCTATACAGTACCTCTTGACCACAGTTCCCCTCCTTCCATTCCTCCCAGTCTGCCACTCCCAGATCTCCTTTTTTTCTGCAGATCTCCCTGCTTGTTTTCTCTTCAGAAGACTAGGCATAAACCCTTATAACCCTTATAACAAGGTTGGAGTAGGCAATCCAGTAGGTGGAAAAGGTCCCAAGAACAGACAGAAAAGTCAGAGACAACCTCAGCTCCCACTGTTAGTAGTCCCACAAGAACACTCAGAATAACATACAACCATAACCTATATACAAAGGACCTAGGTCAGACCCATATAGGCATTCTGAATGTCACTTCAGTCTCTGTGATCTGTTGGAAGCTTTGCTTAGTTATTTCTGAGAGCTGTGTTCTCCTGATGTCCCTTTGGTTTTTATAATGCTTCCTCCTACTCTTCCAGGGGGTTTCCTGAGTTCCACCTAATGTTTGCCTGTGGGTCTCTTCATCTGCTTCCATCAGTTGTTAGATGAAGCCTCTGATGATTTGACTTGAGTATACCAGAATACCATTAGGAATCAGTGTTGTAATTCAAATCAGTGGAAAAGAACACCCTTCAATGAAACTCACGTGAGAAGTTTATTGAGAGGAGAGAGAGGGAATGCAGAAGTGGCCTCTTGAAAGGAAAGCAGCAAAACAACTAGAGGTGGACAGGAATATAGCATGTGCACACAAGAACTAGTAGTGGTAAAGCTGATGACCTATTCAGTCAGGATGCTGAGCAGGCCAGTGGAGATGCTTGAATGCTAACATTCATTTCACTGAATTTGTTGTTCTTATTTTGTATGAATGAGTTATGCTTGGTTCTATCCTAGGTCTCTGGAAAATCCAGGTGGTGTTAAACATGGGCTTCCTTTCATGGGACAAACCTCAACTCATTGGACTAGTCATTGGTTGGCCACTCTCACCATTACCCCAAAACATCTTACAGGCAGGTCAAATTGTAGATTGAAGGTTTTATGGCTGTAGTGGTGTCCCAGTTTAACTGCTGGAAGTCTTGCCTGGTCACAGGATCCTTAACCTCCATTACTAGGAATCTTTGGTAGGGTCATCCCCATAGATTCCAGGCAGTTTCCACTGCACTGAGTTTCCATATTGCCCCTCAAGATTTCCCAGTTCCCATCTTCTCTCCGCATAATCTCTCCTTCTACCCCTTTTCCAACCTGATCCCTTCTGTTCCTCTCACACTCCTCCAGTCTACCTGATAAGTCTATTCTCTTTCCCCCTCTCAGGGAGATCCATGTGTTTCCCTTGAGCTATTGTTTTTACTTAGCCTTTCTGGGTCTGTGGATTGTAGCATGATTATGCTTTACTTTACAGTTAATATGCATTTATAAGGGAGTACATACCATGTTTGTCTTTCTGAGTCTGTATTACTTCACTCAGAATGATTTTTTTCTATTTCATCCATCTGCCTGAAATTTAAGGATATTACATTTTTTTAACAGCTAAGTGATACTTTCTTTTGTATAAATGCACCACATTTTCTTTATTCAGTTTTCATTTGAGGGTCATCTAGGTCATTTCTAGTTTCTGAGTATTATGAATAACTGTGATGAATATATTTGAGCAGGTGTTTCTATGGTAGGATAGAGCATCCTTTGGGCATATACTCAAGAGTGGTATAATTGGGTCTTGAGGTAGATAAATTCCCAGTTTTCAGAGAAACCACTATACTGATATTTGAAATGGCTGTACAAATTTGTTCTGGTGGTAGCAATGGTGAAATATTCCCTGTAGTCAGAAGTTTCTGACCTGTGCAGACCCATGGTCTGGAGGAATCTTTCCCATCCACAATACTGCAGCTGCTACACTAATTATAAACTATTTTCTCTATGGCTCAGGCTTATTTCTTGCTAGCTCTTTCAGCTTAATTCAACCCATTTTTGTTAATCTAGGTATTGTCATGTTGTTTGTGGCTTACCTGTACTTTACTTCTTGCTTTCTCTGTGGCACCCTGTTGCTTCTCTTTGACTCCTTCTCCTTCTTTATCTCTGCTTGGATTTTCTGCCTGTCTCCAAGCTGCCTTGCCATAGGCCAAAACAGTTCCTTATTAGCCAATAATAAAGAATCTTAACAGCATACAGAAAAACATCCCACATCAGTTCTTCTTGATCCATGTCCTCACCAGCATGAGCTGGTGTTTTGATCTTAGCTATTCTGACAGGTGTAAGATAGATTCTCAGAGTCTTTTGATTTTTATTTCCCAGATAACTAAAAATGTTGAAAAGTTCTTTCCATGTTTCTCAGTCATTTGTTAATACTCAAAAAGCCACATGCCCCCTCTGTGGGCTTTTTTCTTTCTTTTCCTATGGCTTTTAAGCAGAATTCTCTGTTTACATCTGTTCCCCATTTTTTAATTGGATTATTTGGTTGTTGATGTCTAGTTTCTTGTGTTTATTACATACTTTAGATGTCAGCCTTCTCCCAGTTGTGGAGTCTCATTCTGTAGGCTATAATTTTGTTCTATTCACAGTGTCATTTGCCTTACAGAAGCATTTTAGTTTGATGAGGTCTTATTTATTGTTGATCTTTTTGTCTGCACTATTGTTCTCATCAGGAAATCCGTGCCAATGTGGTGAAGGCTATTCCAGATTTTTTCTTGTACCAGGTTCAGTGTATCTCATTTAATTTTGAGGTGAGGTCTTCGATCTACTTGGATGTGAGTTTTATGCAGAGTAATAAATATGGATTTATTGTTGTTCTTCTATATGCAGACATTCAATTAGACAATCACCAGTGGTTGAAGATGCTTTCTTTTTTTCATTGTGTAATTCTGGCTTCTTTATCCCAAATCAGGTGTTTTTAGGTGTATACATTTATATCTGGGATTTCAATTTGGTTCTATTGATAAATGTGTCTGGTTTTTTATGGCAATACCATGTAGTTTTTTTTTTTTTTTAACACACCTCTGTAATTCAGCTTGAAATTAGGAAAGGTGATGGTGATATCTATAGTAAGTTTTTTTTTTTTATTTTTCAGAATTATTTTAGCTTTCCTGAATCCTTTGTTTTTCTATATGAAGTTTCCACATGAAATATTGTCCTTTCTTATTGTTTGTAAAGAATTGTTTAGTAATTTGATGGGGATTTCATTGAATCTAGATTTCTTTCTGTAGAATGACCAATTTTACTATGTTAGTCCTACTCATCTGTGTTTATGGGAGGTCTTCTGATCTTCAGTTTCTTAAAACACTTGAAGTTTTTGTCATACAAGTCTTTCACTTGCTTGATTAGAGTTACCCTCAAGATATTTTATATTACTTGAAGGTATTTTTAATTGTGTTTTCCCATGATTTCTTTTCAGCCATTTCACTGACAGTGTTTATCAGCTGTAAGAGTTTCTCAGTAGCAATCTGATATTACTCAAAAGCCCACATGCCCCTTCTGTGGGCTTGTTTCTTTCTTTTCCTATGGTTTTCCTCAATACATTCCATTTTCTGTCTTTCTAATTTTGGGAGATCTCTATTAAACTTCAGGTTCAGACATTATCCTCCTGGGGCCTCATAATGAAGATTCTAATCCTGTTACACATTACCTGTGTCCCTCACAGTGTGTTGCAATTCAGAGAGCTCTGTGACTCTTTCACTCTACATTTTCCAGAAACCAACATCACATGGATAGCACCTTGTTATCCCAAGCTTGGATAGTATCTGGGATGCCCATTGCCAAATGGACCATGAATGATATAACCAATTGCTGAGATGACTCCAAGGCATCTTTCCTCCTGTACTAGTGCAAAGTTCTTGATTTTACTCTACTGGTTCTAATCTATAAAACTACAACTTCCAACTTACTCTGCTTGGTCAGACCACACAGATTTATCTTTTTTCTTTTCTTTTTATTTTGTGTGTGTGTGTGTGTGTGTGTGTGTGTGTGTTTCTTTTTTTCTTTGTTTTTTAATTTGTTATGAATAAAGACATAATTTTTATCCGTGTATATCCTTGTTCAAGCTCCCTTCCCCCTCCCGCTCCTTCAAGTCACACTCTCTTCTCCACATCATTTTATCTCCTCCTCAGCATGAGCAGGAGGTCCCAAGGTCCCAAGGTCCCAAGGTCCCAAGGTGGCTTAGTTCAACATCTACTCCTGGCAGATCCACTTTCCTCACCCCAACATCAAGACTGAATTAGGTGTTCTTCTGGAGGGAGTGGGATCCAATGTACCAGTCCAAGGTGTTTCAGATCCCAAGCTGCTCAGTATTTGTAGTTTCAAGCTTGGACATGCTTTGCTTCTTGCTTTTTTTTTTTTTTTTTTTTTTAGAGTCCACTAATGAGTAAGTACATCCCCTGCTTATCTTTCTGGGTTTGTGATGCCTGACTGAGGAGGATATTGTCCAAATCCATCCGTTTGCCTGTAAATTTTAGGATATTATTTTTTCTTACTGCTGAGTAGTACTCTATTGTGTAGTACTACTGGGATCCCCATTGCCAAATGTACCATGAATGATATAACCAATTGCTGAGATGACTCCAAGGCATCTTTCCTCCTGTACTAGTGCAAAGTTCTTGATTTTACTCTACTGGTTCTAATCAGTAGAGTATAACTGAGGATATCAGGAGGTTATCAGGAGGATAACCACAAACAAACCACAGTTTGTTAATCCATTCTTCAGCTGAGGGACAACTAGGTTGTTTCCAGGTTCTTGCTATTACAAATAACGCTGCTATGAACATAGATGAGCTAATACCTTTGCAATGTGAATATCCACTTTTAGGGTATACTCCCAGTAGTGGTATTGCTGGATCCTTGGGGAGATGAATTTCCAGTTTTCTGAGAAACCACCAAACTGCATTCCAGAGAGGCTGAACAAGCTTACACTCCCACCAACAATTAACAAGTGTTCCCCTTGCTCTGCAACTTTTCCAGCACAGGCTGTCATCTGGGTCTTTTATCTTAGCCAATCTGACAGTTGTCAGGAGGTATCTCAAAGCTGTTTTGATTTGGATTTCTCTGATGGCTAAAGAAGTTGAGCACTTTTTCAAGTGCCTTTCAGCCATTTGTAAGTCTTCTGATGAGAATTCCCTTTTTAGTTCTGAACCAAATTTTTTGATTGGATTATTCAAGATTTTGGGCTCTAGTTTCTTGAGTTCTCTAATATATAATTTTAGAGATCAGTACTCTATCACTTGTAGGGTTAGGGAAAATATTTTCTCATTCTGTAGCCTGTGTTTTTGTCCTATTCACAGTGTCCTTGCCTTTACAGAAGCTTCTCAGTTTCAGGAGGTCCCACTAATTGATTGCTGTTCTTAGTGTCTGTGCCACTGGTGTTATATTTAGGAAGTGGTCGCCTGTGCCAATTTGTAGAAGTGTATTACCTACTTTCTTTCCTATCAAGTTAAGTGTGGCTGGGTTTAAGTTGAGGTCTGTGATCCACTTAGATTTGAGTTTTGCAGGGTGACAGGCTTGGATCTATTTGCATTTTTCTACCCACTTCCATCCAGCTATGCCAACACCATTTGTTAAATATACTATCATTTTTCCATTGAATATTTTGGGCCTCTTTGTCAAAGATCAGGTGTTCATAGGTTTTTGGGTTAATATCTGGATCCTCAGTTCTATTCCATTGATCCACAAGTCTCTTTTTATACCAGTACCAGGTTGTTTTTATTACTGTAGCTATATAGTATAAGTAGAAGTCAGGGATGGTGAAGCCTCCTGAGGTTCTTTGTTGAGCAAAATTGTTTTGGCAATCCTGGCTTTTCTGTTACCCCAAATGAAGTTGAGTATTGTTCTTTCAAGTTATGTAAAATATTGTTTTGGGATTTTGATGGGAAGTGCATTGAATCCAGATAGATTTTTCTTTTTTTTTTTCTTCCTTTTTTTTCTGTATACTTATTATTATTATCATTATTATTATTATTATGAACAAAGAAGTCACACTTTCTATCCCTCTATATAATTATTCAAGGTCCCTTTCCCCTCTTGCCACATCAGGTCATTTTTTCTTCTCCACAACGCCCCATTCCCTCCCTGGGCAGGCAGCAGACAGTCCCATGGTCCCACTGACTCAATATTGATTAGTTCATTCTGCACTCCTGGCAGACCCAGTTTTGTCCCCCCTCCCTCAAGAGTGAGTCAGGTGTTCCTCTATTTGAGTGGGATCCAAAGAGTCAGTCCAGGGTGTTTCTGAGCCAAAGCTGTTCAGTGATTGTGCTTTGCAGCTTGGGCATGCTTGGCTTTTTTCTTGTTTGTTTGTTTAGAGAACACTAATGAGTGAGTACATCCCCTGCTTATCTTTCTGAGTTTGTAATACCTCGCTCAGGAGAATATTCTCCAAGTCCATCCATTTCCCTGCAAATTTTAGGATATCATTTTTCCTTAGTGCTGAGTAGCATTCCACAGTTTGTTAATCCATTCTTCAGTTGAGGGACATCTAGGTTGTTTCCAGGTTCTTGCTATTATCCATAATGCTGCTATGAACATAGTTGAGCTAATGCCTTTGGAGAATGACTGTGCATCATTAGGGTATACACCCAGAAGTGTTATTGCTGGGTCCTTGGGGAGATTGATTCTCAATTTTCTGAGAAACCGCCATACTGCGTTCCAAAGTGGCTGAACAAGCTTACATTTCCACCAACAATGGAGGAGTGTTCCCCTTGCTCTGCACCCTCTCCAACATAGGCTATCATCTGTGCCTTTTATCTTACCCAATCTAACAGGTGTCAGGTGGTATCTCAAGTTGTTTTGATTTGCATTTCTCTGATGGCTAAAGATGATGAGCACTTTTTCAGGTGCCTTTCAGTCATACTTAATTCCTCTGCTGAGAATTCCCTTTTTAGATCAGAACCCCATTTTTTGATTGGGTTATTCAAGGTTTTGGGCTCTAGATTCTTGAGCTCTTTATATATCTTAGAGATCAGTCCTCTATCACTTGTAGGGTTGGTGAAAATATTTTCCCATTATGTAGGCTGTAGTTTTCTCGAATTGACAGTGGCCTTGGCGTTACAGAAGCTTCTTAGCTTCAGGAGATCCCACTTATTGATTGTTGGTCTTAGTGTGTGTGCCACTGGTGTTATATTTAGGAAGTGTTCGCCTGTGCCAATTCGTAGAATTGTATTTCCCACTTTCTTTTCCATCAACTTCAAAGTGGCTGGGTTTATGTTGAGGTTTTTGATCCACTTGGATTTGAGTTTTGTGCAGGGAGACAGGCTCGGATCTATTTGCATTTTTCTACACACTTTCATCCAGCTATGCCACCATCATTGTTAAATATATTGTCTTTTTTCCATTGAATATTTTGGGCCTCTTTGTCAAAGATCAGGTGTTCATAGGTTTCTGGGTTAATGTCTGGATCCTCAGTTCTATTCCATTGATCCACAAGTCTGATTTTATGCCAGCACCAGGCTGTTTTTGTTACTGTAGCTCTATAGTATAACTTGAAGTCAGGTATGGTGATACCTCCTGAGGTTCTTTTGTTGAGTAAAATTGTTTTGGCAATCCTGGCTTTCCTGTTATTCCAAATCAAATTGAGTATTGTTCTTTCTTTTTTTTTTTTTTTCTTCCTTCTTTATTTTGTGTTTATCAAGAAAAAAAAAACAGTAAAAAGAATTTAAAATGCGGAAGAGTTAACAATAACTATACAAAGGATAAGAATCATAAGCATGGCTTATCAAGGGTGGAAATACAAATAAGATTGCTACACATATATTTTCTTTGTGTTCATCTTTCCCTCTGAATTTTTTTTTTCATCCCTGTATATCCTTATTCAAGGTCTCTTCCCCCTCCCAACACATCTGGTCATTTTTTTCCTCTGCAACTCCCCATCCCCTCCCTGGGCAGGGA
>PVIH01012644.1:0-62503 GCA_004025045.1 Sigmodon hispidus | reverse complement strand
TGCGAAAACTAGGGTATGGACGGGTCCTGGGATGTCTAGGGGGACGCCTCAACGATACTCTTAGGATTATGTTCCAGTTGCACAGCAGAGAATGGACCACTGCCCTACCTGTGTCTTATTAAAACAAAAAGGGGGAGCTGTTGGGAGCTGCCGCACCTTAAAGATGGCGCTGGCTCCTGTTCCCCACCTTCCTGATGGCGAATGCTTCTAGTAATAATTAACTCCATCCATGGGATGTGCTGAATTGACTAGCTTGCTTCCGTGTGTGTGGCCCTATGGTGAAGGCCCACGCGACATTAGCTGAGTGAAGGACTTGAGCTTAAAACTGGCTGCACAGGTTGGGAGAGAAGGGAAGAACTACTGCAAGGGGCTACTACTGCAAGAAGTATCTGTAACAATAAAGGACCTGGTCAATTACCACAGAAGAATCCTGGTGCTGTGTCTTTTCCTGCTGGACGGGATTGGGCGCGGCGCAATGCCAATCATGAATATGTAAAGTACCCAGGGCATCCATGCCCCTCATGAATATTTTAAATACCCTGGGCCACACTCGATTGTGAATATGCAAAATACCAAAGATGGCCACTCCATATTTTATATATACTAAATAAACAGGGCCATGCCCCTCATGAATATCAAAGTACATAGGGTGGCCATGCTCCTTCATGAATATGCTAACTACCTATGGAACCAGGTCTCTCATGAATATGCTAGGCATCTGTGAATATTACTCAGTGCTGATGCCTTCTCATGAATACAATAAGTACCCAAGGTTATACCTCCTCCTGTATCTGGGTGACCACATCCCCTCATAAATGTCAATTTACTGGGGCTAAGCAACTGTGGTCATGCTTCTTCTTGAATACGCAAAATACCTAGAATGGCTACTACATCTTCTGAATATGCCATGTACCTGGGTCCATGGGCCTCATCAATATGCTAAATACCTAGAGTGGCCATACCTGTAGTGGGATTGTGTTCTATACCATTGTAAATAATTGTCCTGCCCACAAGTTTAATAAAAAAAAATCACTGATTGGCTGAAAGCAGAAAGGAAGTGTGGGTGAAACTACAAACTGGGAAAATCTCAGAGCAGAGCAGACATGCCAGAAAGACAGTAGACACAGATGCCATAGAGTGACCAGAGTTGCCAGGAGATACAGGAAATCCTCTGAGAAAGGTACTGAGCCACATGGCTGAACAAGATGGGTTGAGTTCAGATTAAGGAGTTAGCAAGTTATATACCTGGGCCCTAAGTCAATCAGTGTAAAAATAATATAAGTGTCTATGTGAATATTTGAGGTTAATCGAGGGTGAGAGTGGGATTAAATGCCTGGGATAGAATAGAAAGACTGGCCAGAAACAAAATACAATACATGCCCCCTCATGTTAAATAGGCTAAATACCAAGGAATATATACTTGATGGCCACGGCCTCTCAGGAATACAGTATGTATCCAAGGCCATTACCCCTCCTGAGTATGCTAAATAACTAGGTGATCATACCTGTATATGCCCCGGCTTTGACCTTCACCTGCATCCTGAGCCTTGAAGGACAAAATCTGTGAATTGCTAGCTGCATTCCATGCTCCACACCCTGTCTGGTATGTTTCTGCCTTCCTGCCTGGGGGTTAGATGAGGAAGTATGAGCTGTTTACCTGGAGTCAGCAATTTTCCAGCCACCTGGTGATTTCCACTGTGCTCTGCCCCTAGTAGCACTGTGGCAGAGTGCTGAGTCTGAGATTAACCTTCAATAAATGGCATTCTCCTTGCACGAATGACTCAAGTGTTTGTATCTAGTCAATCTGATGGCATGTCGTCATGACCCCTCATAAATATCCCAAGTACCTACGTACCCATGCCCCCTCCTGAATATGCTAATTACCCAGTGTGGCCATGCCCCATATGAGCATGCCATGTACCCAAAGTGGCCATGCCCCTAGTGAATATTGTAAGTACTTGGTTGCCACACCTCTTTGTGAATATGCAAAATACATAAAAAGGCCACTCTGTCTTTTGAATATACTATTACCTGGGGACATGCTCCTCATGAATATGCTATGTAGTTAGGTTGGCCATGCCCCCTTATGAACATGCTAAATATTGATGAATATGTGGTTGGTGGCCATGCTTTCTCTTGAATACAGAAAGTACCAAGTCCAAGAGTTCACCTGAGTATGCTAAGTACCCAGGGGGCATACACCCTCATAAATATACTGAGTAACTAGGGTGGCCACACCTTTTCATGAATATGCTAAGTACCTGAGGTGGCCATACCCCCTATGAATATGTAAAACAGTAGGTGGGCTATGCCCCTAATGAATATGCTAAGTACCTTTAGGTCACATCCTGTTTTGATTGTGGTAACTACCCAGGGTGGCCATGCTCCTCATGAATATGCAGAGTACTGGGGCCATACAACCTCATTAATATGCTAAGTACCTAGGGTGGCCATGCCCCCGCCTGAATATTCTAATTACTAGGGGACATGCTTCACTCTGAATATGCTAAGTAACTGTGGACATGCAAAATCCCTAGAATGGCCACTCCATCTTCCCAATATACTATGTACCCAAGGCCATGGGCCTCATCAATATGACAAATATCTAAGGTGGCCATGTCTTCTAATAAATATGCTAAGTACCTAGGGAGGCTATGCTCCCTCATAAATATGCCAAGTAAACAGGGTGGCCAGGCCCCTCATGAATATGTAGAGTAGCTGGGGCTATACACCCTCATTAGTATGCTAAGTATCTAGGATGGTCAAGCCCTCTCCTGAATATGCTAAGTATCTGTGAATATGTACTAAGTGGCCATGACCCCTCATGAATACCATAAGTACTCAAGAACAAAACCCCTTCTGAGTATGTAAAATAAGTAGGTGGTTATGCCCCCTGGTGAATATGCCAAGTACCTAGGTGCCAATGCTCTTTTATGAATATGTTAGGTACCTGTAGCCATGCCCCTAAAAGAATAGACTAAGTACCTGGGGGCCATGGCCCCTCCTGAATATGCTAAGTACCTGGGGAGGCCATGCCCCTCATGTATATGCTAAGTACCAAGGGGCTATGCCCCCTTCTGAATATGTTACAAGAACCTGTTACTGTATTAGGTTTCTGGCCCAAACTTTCTGGGCCTAGCCTCAAGGTTCAGGACTGCAGACCCACAGTTTCAAATCCCACAGAGTCACACAAATTATTTTAATTTTAATTAATCAGCTTACATTAATTTTAATTAATCAGCCTAGGGCTCAGGCATATAACTTGCTAACTCCTTCATCTGAATTTAACCCATCTTGTTCAGCCATTGCCTTGGTACCTTTTCTCAGAGCATTTCCTCTGTGTCTCCTGACCTCTTTTTACTGACAAGTTTGGTTAGAATAAATTGAAGTTTTTTCCAAAAGAGGAATTTGTTTAAAGCAATACAGGGTGTTTGGTCTTTCTTTGATCTTACTCTAGATGATTTGATATTGAAACTAGCAAAAAAAGACAAAGTAGATGGGAATGTTATCATAATGCTTATATTTTTTCTTATGAGTATTATTTTTTGATTTCTTCTGTTTTATTATTTTAAAAGTCAGTTAATAAGAATGCTAAGAAGAAAGTCTTAAAGGCTTGTTAAGAGAAACCACAAAAAATATTCAAAACAAAATAGAGAAATATAAAGTAACAATCTCAATATTGTTATATAAGATTACACAAAACAGCCTAAAGTTATCAAATAGCCAAGATTAAAATATCCAGTAACTTTGAAGAAATGTCAAAATGATAAAGAAAATTATAAAGAAGTTAGGAACTGGTATAAATGTTAGAATTAAGCAGAGTCAATCAAGCAATCATTATATATGATATGCACTCACCATTTGTAAAATAAATTTTAAATTTCTGGTCATTGTGTAACTAGATCACGCCTAAGAACTAGTTAGGTATGGTTAATGCTGTTTTGGAGGCTGGGCCACTTTTACAGTGGAAAACATGGTAAAAAGAAGAGGCTAAAACAATAGAGCAAAGAAGCAGAACCAGAGACATTGAAGTCTCCCAAAACCAACTTCTTGGGGAGAGAGATTGTGCCGATATAGAAAAGCAATCACTATATGATGCTAGATATAACCTAGATTTATAAGGCATGGCAGCATTAAACACATGGACTCAGATTGAAGAGATAGGGAAGAAACCTGAATGTTTCATGAAAGTAACTTAAGGCCCCAAAGGAAATTTTATATATGGAATTTTTGCAGAGATGAAAGGCAGGAGTACAAAGAATGGTACGCAATTTAAAAGCTAGGCATATAATAATTAAATTGCTGGCATTTGAGAAGATTAACTCACAATGTAAATGAATAATTAGATTGTTAAAAGCAAAGTCAGCACCATTGGAGGATTGGTTTCATGACACAATGTAGAATATTATTTTTTTAATTTTCTTTATTTTTGAATAGTCTCATTTTTTTATCCATGTATCCCCTTGTTCAAACTCCCTTTTCCTGCCCAGCCCTCCCAGTTACTCTCCCTTCTCCAGCAAGGGCAGGGGGTCCCAAAGTCCCAAGGTGGCTTATTTCAGCATCTACTCCAGGCAAATCCGCTTTCCTCATCCCAAAATTAAGACTGGGTCAAGTGTTCCTCTGGAGGGAGTGGGCTCCAGGTAGCCAGTCCATGGTGCTTCAGATCCCAAACTGTTCAGTGGTTGTGGTCTGCAGCTTGAGTGTGCTTTGTTTATTATTTAAAGACCACTAATGAATGAGTATATCCCCTAATTATCTATCTGGGATTGTGATACCTCACTCAGGAGGATATTCTTCAAATCCAACCATTTGCCTGCAAATTTTCGGATATCATTTTTTTTCTTATTGCTGAGTAGTACTCCATTGTGTAGATATACAATAGTTTGTTAATCCATTCTTCAGTTGACGGGCATCTAGGTTGATTCCAGGTTCTTGCTATTACGAATAATGCTGCTATGAACATAGTTGAGCTTCTGCCTTTGGAGTGCGAATGTGCCTCTTTAGGGTATATGCCCAGGAGTGGTATTGCTGGATCTTTAGGGTGATTGATTCCCAGTTTTCTGAGAAACCACCATACTGCATTCCAGAGTGGCTGAACAAGCTTACACCCCCACCAACAATGGGGGAGTGTTCCCCTTGCTCCGCAACCTATCCAGGATAGCCTGTCATTTGTGTCTTTAAACTTAGCCGTTCTGAAAGATGTAAGATGGTATCTCAAAGTTGTTTTTGATTTGCATTTCTCTGATGGCTAAATATGTTCAGCACTTTTTCAAGTGCCTTTCAGCCATTTGTAATTCTTCTGCTGAGAATTCCCTGTTTAATTCTGAACCCCATTTTTAATTGGGTTATTTAAGGCTTTGGGCTCTATTTTCTTGTGTTCTCTAAATATTTTAGAGATCAGTCTTCTGTCACTTGTAGGATTGGTGAAAATCTTTTCCCATTCTGTAGGCTGTCATTTTGTCTTATTGATAGTGTCCTTGGCCTTACCGAAACTTCTGTTACAGAAGGTTCAACTCATTAATTGCGGTTCTTAGTGTCTGTGCTACTGGTGTTATACTTAGGAAGTTGTCACCTGTACCAAAGTGTTGGAGGGTATTTTCCACTTTTTTCTATCAAGTTCAGTGTCACTGGGTTTATGTTCAGGTCTTTGATCCACTTGGATTTCAGTTTTGTGCAGGACGATAGGTTTGGACCTATTTGTGCATTCTTCTAAAAGCCAACACCATTTGTTGAAGATACTACTTTTTTTCCATTGAATATTTTTGGCCACTTTGAGGAAGATAAGATGTTCCTAGCTGTGTTGGTAAATGTCAGGGTCTTCAGTTTTATTCCATTGATCCATAAGTCTGTTTTTATGCCAGTACCAGGCTGTTTTTATTATTATAGCTCTATAGTATAGCTTCAAATCAGGGATGGTAGTGGCTCCTGAATTTCTTTTATTGAGCAGGATTGTTTTTGTGATCCTGGGTTTCATGTTATTCCATATGAAGTTGAGTATTGTTCTTTCAAGGTCTGTAAAAAATTGTGCTGGAATTTTAATGGAATTTGCATTGAATCTGTAAATTGCTTTTGGTAAAATTACCATTTTTTACTATGTTGATCCTATCTATCCATGAGCATGGGAGGTATTTTTATTTTCTGATATTCTCTTTAATTTCTTTCTTCAGTGACTTAAAGTTTTTGTCAAAGAGGCCTGCTACTTCTTTGGTTAGAGTTATGCCAAGATTTTTTTTTTAACTTTATTTATTTATTTGCCTTGGTGTTTGCCTGGAACTGGAACTACAGACAGTTGTGAGCTGCCATGTGGTTGCTGGAAATCGAACTCAGGTCCTCTGGAAGAGCAGCCAGTGCTCTTAACCACTGAGCCATCTCTCCAGCCCCTATGCCAAGATTTTTAATGCTGTTTGCAGCTATTATAAAGGCTGAACTTTCTCTAATTTCTTTCTCGTCCCTTCTATCTTTAGTGTATAGGAGGGCTATTGATTTTTTGAGTTCATTTTGTACTTTGCTACATTGCTGAAGGTGCTTATGAGATGCATAATAGAATTTTGTGAGTCACTTATGTGTATAATCATATCATTTGCAAATATAGTTTCACTTCTTCTTTTCCAATTTGTATCTCCTTAATGTCCTTTAATTCTCTTATTGCTTTAGCTAAAACTTCAAGAACTATATTGAATAGATAGACAAAAGACAGCCCTATCTTGTTCCTGATTTTAGTGGGATTGCTTTGAGTTTTTTTCTAATTAGTTTGATGTTGGCTGTCGGCTTGCTGTATATCACCTTTATTATATTTAGGTATTTCCTCTGTATTCCTGATATTTCCAGGGCTTTTATCATGAAGGAGTGTTAGATTTTGTCAAAGGATTTTTTTTTGTATGTAATGAGGTGATCATGTGTTTTTTCCTTTAAATTTGTTTATATGGTGCATGACATTCACAGTTTTTTGTATGTTAAACCATCCTTGCATCTCTGGAATGAAGCCTATTTGATCATGATGAATGATTTTTTTTTTGATATGTTGTTAGATTTGGTTTGCCAGAATTTTTGGTGAGAATTTTTGCATCAATGTTCATGAGGGAAATTGGTCTATAATTCTCTTTCTTTGTTGTGTCTTTAAGTGGCTTGGGTATTAATGTTATTGTGGCCTCATAAAAAGAGTTTGGCAATATTCCTTCATTTTTACTGTATGGAACAGTTTTAGGAGTATTTGTATTAGTTCTTCTTTGAATGTCTGGTAGAATGCTGCACTGAAGCCATTGGGGCCTGGGCTCTTTTTTACTTAGGAGACTTTTAATGATTTCATTTTCCTTTGGGGTTATATGTCTGTTTAGGTTTTTAATCTGATCTTGACTTAATTTTGGTAAATGGTACCAAAAGCTGTTCAAAAAGCTGTCCATTTCTTCTAGATTTTCCAGTTTTGTGAAGTAGAGATTTTCAAAATATGACCTGATAATTCTCTGGATTTCCTAGGGGTCTGTTGTTATGTCCCCCTTTTTGTTTCTGATATTGATTTGGATACTCTCTCTCTGCTTTTTGGTTAGTTTATATAAGGGTTTATCTGTCTTGTAGACTTTCTCAAAGAAACAACTCTTTGATTCATTTTTTTTTAATGTTCTTTTTGTTTCAATTATGTTGATTTTAGCTCTAAGTTTGATTATTTCCTGTCATCTACTACTTCTAGGTGCATTTGCTTGTATTTGTTCTAGGGCTTTCAGCTGTGCTGATAGTTTTCTTGTGTGATTTCTCTAGTCTTTTCATGTAGGCATCTAGTGCTATGAATTGTTTTTTAAAGACTGCTTTCCTTGTGTCCCATAAGTTATGTGGTGGACTCATTTTTGTTAAATTCTAGGAAGGTTTTGATTTCTTTCTTAATTTCTTCCTTGACCCAGAGGTGGTTCATTTGAGTGATGTTTAGTTTCCATGAGTTAGTAGCTTTCTGTGACTTTTGATGTTGTTGAACTCTAACTTTAGACCATGGTGATCTGATATAGTACAGGGAAATATTCCCATTTTTTGGTATCTTTTCATATTTGCATTAAGACCAGTTATGTGGTCAATTTTAGAGAAAGCTCCATGGGGTGCTGAGAAATATGTATATTCCTTTCTGTTTGGGTGGAAGGTATGTATCTATTAAGTCCATTTGGGTCATAACTTGTTTTCGATCCCTAGTTCTCTGTTGAGTTTCTGTCTGGTTGACTTATCCAAAGGTGAAAGTAGGGTATTGAAATCTCCCACTATTAGTGTGTCAGTTTTGATATGGAGTTTAAGATTTAGAAGTGTTTCTTTTACATATGTAGGTGCCCTTGTGTTAGGGACATAGATATTCAGGATTGAGATTTCATCTTGGTGAATTTTTCGTGAGATGAATAAGTAGTGACTTTCCTGGTCTCTTTTTATTGATTTTAGTTTAAAGTCTATTTTGTTAGATATTAGAATGGCTACACCAGCTTGTTTCTTAGGACCATTTGATTGGAAAGTCTTTTCCCAACCCTTACTCTGAGCCTCTCTCTGTGTTTGAAGTTGAGATATGTTTCTTCTATGCAGCTGAAGGATGGTTTCTGTTTTTGTAACCATTGTGCTAGGGTATGTCTTTTCATAAGTAAATTGAGTCCATTGGTATTAAGGAATATTAATGACCAATGATCATTATTTCCTGTCATCTTTGGTGGCTGCTTGTATTGTTTTGGGGATTTTTTTGTGTGTGCATGGGGAGGTGTCCTTCCGTGGATTTAATCAATTGTTTGTAGTTACATGGGTGTTTCTGGTTTCCTTAGGTTGGAGTTTTTCCTGTAGGGCTTTTTGTAAAGCTGGATTTGTGGATAGGCATTGTTTAAATGTTTTTGATGTGAAATATCTTTTTTATCTATGTTGATTGATAGTTTTGTATGGGTTGGCATCCATGCACTTTTAGTGTCTGTATAATATCTGACCAGGACCTTCTTGCTTTTATTGTTTCCATTGAGTAGTCAGGTGTTATTTTGATGGGTCTGCCTGTATAGCTGATTTGGCCTTTTTTCCTTTGCTGTGCTTAGTATTTTTTCTTTGTTTTGTAGGTTTAATGGCTTGATTATTATATGATGAGTAGACCTTTTTTTTTAGATCTAGTCTATTTGGTGTTCTGTAGGCTTTCTGTATCTTTTTAAGCATTTTCTTTTTTAGGTTGGAGAAGTTTTCTTCTATGATTTTGTTGAATATATTTTCTGTGCCTTTGAGCTGCTGTTCTCCTTTGATTTCAATTATTCTCAGGTTTGGTCTTTTCATTGTATCCCAGAATTTCTAGACATTTTGTTTTATGCCTTTTTAATTTTAGTGTCTTCTTTCACTGACTTATTTATTTCCACTATTGAGTCTTACATTCCAGAGATTCTGTCTTCCATCTCTTGGATTCTGTTGGTTATTCTTGAATCTGTGGTTCCCAGTCTTTTCTTCCAGTTTTCTATTTCCAGCTTTGTCTCCATTTATTCCTTCTTTATTGCTTCTATTTCAGTTTTTAATTCCTGGAATGTTTCTTTCACCTGTTTGTTTTCTTTTTCTTGGTTTTCTTTCTGGTATTTGTTAATCTCTTCCAATTTTCTGTTTTTTTTTTTTATTTCTTTAAGGGAGTTTTTTTTTATATCCTCTTTTAAGTTATTTTTAAGGTCATTTCCTTTTGTTTCCTTTTCATTGTTTTGTTCAGGTCTTCAAGCTATAGAACCACTTGCTTCTTCTTGTGGTATCTTGTTAATCTTTTTATTGTTCTATGTATTTTTGCACTGGCATCTGCCCACTGTTTCCTCAATTCCCTCTTGGTTAGTTCTTGGTTGCTTTTAGTTGGTTGCTGGTCTGAGGGCTCTTAATCAGCTGTGTGTTCAAGTTTGGCTGCTCCCATCTGGTCACAGTGCTATGACGCCAACCATGGTCTGGGCAGGCTATGGCTTGCTGAAACTGCACTCCATCTCTGGGCCTGGTTTTGGAGAGAAGAAGTCTCTGCTTTGCCTGAAGGATGACCCTCACCTCTGACCTCCCAGCCCTGCACCCAGGGGCTCAGCTCTCCTATGCAGTCATGGTGCTGACTCCAACTGTGGTCTGCACAGGCTGTGGCTTGCCAAAGCTGTGTCCTGTCTCCAGGACTGGGTTCAGAGAGAAGAAGTCTCCATTTGGCCTGAAGGAGAGATGACCCTTTCCCAGCTTTGTGCCCAGAGGCTCAGCTCTCTATTTCTTTCTTAAGGACTTTCTCTATCCTTTTACCTTTTTATTTTCTCTCCACTATGTAAATTTTTTAATACACTCTAAACCATGTAATTTTAAAAAAATCTGTCTTTACTGTAATCTCTAATTTCTATTTTTTTTCCTGTTTCTGACCATACATTTGCTTAGATGGTTAAACCTATTCAGCATGCTCTATTTTTTTTTTTCTTTTTTCTTTTTGTTCTGATCACACCTTTAATTTGCCTAGGTGTGGCTAAGGATTAAAGCTTTTACTAGGGTTTCTGGCTCCACCCAGCTCCCTTTATTTTCTTTCTTTCTGACCACACACTCAATCTGCTATGATGTAACTAAGGATTAAAAATTGAGCTAGAGTAGCTGGCTGGCTCCACCTAGCTCTTAGTCTAGCTTCATAGACTTTAGCTTTTTAGCCAAGGTACTTGGAGGACCCACAATTACCACTCTGGGAAATTTTAGCGTCTATATATTCACCCAGTAAAGCACTGCCATCTGCTGTTCATAAACTCCATTTAAGTATTTGGTAGCAGGGCCTCTTAAAAGACTCACAAGTGTTTTGCCTTTAAGGCTAAATTTAGAAGCCTTTCTTTAAAAAGCCATACCTCTGTGTGTCTCCAGCAAACAGGGATTTCCCAAGAAAATGCTGCTGTTACTATTAAGGTAACTTTGACTCTGTTCTTTTTTTGCCGGTGAGAACAGAAACCTTAATCTATAATAAGTAACTTGTTTCTTACATTGAGACTCAGAAACCACCCTTGTTGCAGCTTAAATTGCATGCAGCAAATATGCCATTTTGTAATTTAATCCCAATACACCACTCATTTTTTTTTTCCAGGGCCCACTTGAGAGAAACAACTCAGAAGCTGCATCTGGCTCCGTTTCTGTGCTCTAGATTGTTTAAAGCTTTCTATGGCTTTACATGGGTATATTTTATTCACATTGGTGTGTCATTTGTAGTAGTAGTAGTTTCTGGACTGGATTTGCAGGCCTAGACCAGCAATCCAGCAGTCCAGCAATATGGCAGTCTGGCAGTCCCACAGAAACCTACAGATGCTTATACTAATTTTATGCTGATTGACCTAGAGCCCAGGCATATAACTTGCTAACTCCTTCATCTAAACTCATACCATGATTCTTGTCTTGTTCAGTTATGCACTCAGTTCCCTTTCTTAGCAGCATTTTAACTTCTTTCCTCTATATATCCTGGCACCTCTGAGGCATCTCTGCTCTGGTCTAAGATGTTCCCAAAATTTTCTTAGTCTAGTAGCTCTATCCACACTTCCTGTCCTCTGGCCAATTAGCTTTTTTAATGAACCAATAGAATGGACAAATATTTACAGCATGCCATAATCTCACTATAGGGAATATAAACCAGAAACCTCAGAACCAGTAACAAGTGACCAAAAACCAGGGACTAAAGAGCAGACAAGGACCAAGGACCAGACCAGGACAAGGGAGAAGACACACACGAAGGGCCAAGGTCCAGGGACCAGAGTCTAGGGACAAGAGACAATTTTGGAAATGGGGACAAGTGACCAAGAACCAGGAACCAAGGACCAACGACCAAATCTAAACTGTGGAACACACCAGGACAAGAGACTAGATATATACCAGGGAGGAGAAACTAAAGACAAGGGACCAGGGACCAGGAATAATAAGCTAGGGAACAGAAACAATAGGCCAGCAACCAAGGACCAATGACCAGGTACCAGAGACCAGACAGGTACAAGAAATCAGACACAGACCAGAAACTAGGCACAGACCAGGAATTAGTCACAAGAAATGGACCGGAGACCAGGAAACAATAATAACAAACAAACATCCAGATAACAAGTTCCAAGGACAAGAAATGGAGCAAAATCATACAAAAACAAAAAACACGGAGAAGACTAAGACCAGGACCAGATATAAACCAGGACCTGGTACAAAATGCTAGAGAACAGAAAACATGGAGTAGGAAACAGGATCAAGATACCAATGACCAGACATAGACTAATGACCAGAAGTGAAACAGGGACCACAGACCAGAAACCAAGAACAAAAGACTAAAAAGCAGATAAGAACTAGTGACTAGAAACAGACAAAGGACATGAAACAGAAAACAGAAAACAGGAACTAGACACCATAACAGAAATTAGACATTGGACAACAGAGTCAAAGAACCAGGGATTAGAGATAAGGGACCAGGGTTTATAAACCAGGCACAAGAGACAGGGACCTGGAACCAGCGACAAGTGACCAAGAACCAGGGACAGGGACCAACGACCATGTTTGCAAAGACCAAGAACCAGACAAGAACAAGGGACAAGACATGCACTAGGGACCTGGGACAAGGTAATGGCCCAGGCATCAGAAACCAGGGTCTTGAGACTAGGGGCAAGGGACAAGACAAATGCTATGTACCCAAACCAAACACACTAAGGATCAGAAACTTACTAGAGACCAGGAAACAAAGATCAGGGATAATGGATCAAGGAACAGGGACCAGTTACTAGTGACCAAAAACCAAAGAACAAGGACCAAAAACAAGTGTCCAGGGTCCTGGGTCCAGGAATCAGGGACCAGAAATCAGGAGTTAAACAAAAGCCACAAGGAGGTGGAGTCAGGAAGAGAGATCAGCAGATACAGAGGAAGATCAGAATACTAAGGTACTAAGCCACGTGGCTAATAATAGATTAGTTTAAGATGCTGGAGATAGCTAGCAATATGCCTGCGTCATAGGCCAAACATCATGTAATTAATATAAGTGTCTGGGCCATTTTGGAGGGCTAAGCTGCTGAGACTGAGTCTGGACTTTGAGGCTAGCCAGGGCAGAGACTCTTAGGGGTTAGGTTTTGGGTTGGTATGAGGATTAGGTTTAGGGTTATGGTTGGTGTGAAGGTTAGGGTTGAGTTTAAAACTGGTTTAAGGATTAGGGTTAGGGTTAAGTTTAGGGTAAAGGTTAGGTGTGGTATGAGGGTTAGTGTATGGGTTAGGATTAAGATGGTGTTAGGGTTAGGTTTTTTTCAGCTTTCTTCTTCTTTTTATTCAGTCCAAGACTACAATCCATGTACTGGTACAACCACATACACAGGCAAACCTCTTTAGAAATGCCCGCAAAGATATGCCAAGAAGAAAGTTTCACAGGTAAACTTAAACCCAATCAACACAATGAAAACTGTCACAATTCACTTGCTGACATCATTTTCTTTCCCAAATATACATTAGTGAACATGTGTTGTTTGGAGGGAAGAAGATTAGGAGCATCTGTGCAGAGTGAGGTTCCTCATGCTCTTTAGATCAAGCACATTTTCATCATTAGTTAATTCATGTCTTTTCATTTGTGCTTATTTTATTTTCAGAATTCTCACACTCTATTTCCATTCTACCACCCCTAAAGACAATTACTTTAATGTATTTAGTGAGTTTTTCTTTTTGTTTTTTCATGACAGTTTTTCTGTGTAGCCTGGACTGTCCTAGAACTACTTCTGTAGCCCAGGCTGGCCTTGAATTTACAGTGATCCACCTGCTTCTGCCTCCTGAGTGCTGGAATTAATGGCATGTGTTATCACCAACCAGCTGTACATTTTACTTTTAGCATCATAAAATTTTGTCTGTATACTATTTCATTTATTTATTTAGAAAATAAAGTCCTTTTTTTCCATGTATGCCCTTGCTCTCCCTCCCTTCCCCCTCCCAATCCTGCCCTGTCTGCCCCTTCAGCCCTCCTCCTTCCTGTCCCCTCCTCAAAAAGGGTTTGCCAGGAATGGATGCTGAGCTGATCCACCTAGGGTTAGGTTTTATATGAGGGTTAGTTTTAGAAACAAAATTAGGGTTAGTTTTGAGGTTAGGTTTATGTGAGGGTAAGAGTCACAGGGTTAGGTTTAATGTGAGGGTTACAGGATAAGATTAGGGTTTCTGTCAGGGTTAGAGTTAGTGTAGGGTTAGAGCGAAAGTTTGAGTTATGTTAATGGTTAGTGTGAGGGTTACGTTTAGAGTTGGTATAAGGATTAGTTTTAGGGTTAAGGTTGAGGTTGGGCTTTACAGTGTTTAATGAGAATAGGTTGATTTTTTAAAACAATGTATTTTTACCAACCTCATTGTTGTGTTCATATTAGTAAATTGAGATGCAAGAAAAGACACAAATTTTCTAGAAAAGGTAATGCATTGCTTGTAACCTAAATTGAATGAGATATCCTTTTATTTCTAGAATAAACAGTATATTTGTTCTCATCAACTTCATGCCATGTGAAGATTATACTTAGATTTAAGATTAGCGTTAGGTTTGGGCTTGGTGTGAGTGTTTGAGTTATATTTAGGGTTAGAGTTAAAGATAGGGCTGGTATGAGTGTTATTAAATTTAGTATTAGTGTTAGTGTATGGTATAGGGTTAGGTTTGAGTTAATGTTAGGTTTAAGGTTTATGTAAGGGTTAAATTTAGGGTTAGGATTAGGATTAGGATTGATGTGAGGCTTAGAATTAAGACTAGTGTTAGATTTAAATGAGGGTTAGTGTTTGGGATGGAGTGAAGTTTGGGGTAAGGATTAGGTTTAGAGTTTGGTTAGATGTAGTTAGTGTTAGGGTTAAATATGTGGTTGATGTGAGACTTGAGGTTTGAATTATAGCTATATTTAGAGTGAGATTCAGGGTAAGAGTTAGGATTAAGGGTATGTTAATATTTGATGTGACAATTAGTGTTGAGTTTAGTGTTAAGTTTAGGTTTTATGTGAAAGTTAGGGTTAATGTTAGAGTTAAGGTTAGTGTCAAGTTTTTGGAGAGGTATTGAGTGTTAGGTTTATGATTAGAGTTTGGGTTTGTATTAAGTGTAGGGTTTATATTAAAGTTGGGATTGTACAGTTTATTAATTGAATAGCTTGATTTCCTAGAGGTGACAAATTGTTTTTTTAAGCCAAACAACATGAAATTAATATAAGAGTTTCTGTGATTATTTGGGACCAAGCAACTATTGGCAGTTTATTTAGGACACCTGGTCTGGATCTTAGGTTCAGGCCAGATACTTCATATTATACCGGGCACCAGGGATCAGTAAAGCTAGTACCAGACAGAGACTATGGATTCAGGACCATATGTGTAACAAGGAACAGACAATAGGTTACAAAGACTGAATACCAGTGACCAGAGGCTAGACACAATGGACCAGACATGTAACAGGAACCAGATAGAAACCAGTAACTAGAGACCAGACAAGGACCAGAGACCAGGCATAGACCATAAGCCAGAAACCAAAAATAAGACAAAGGCCCAGGGTCCAGGAAAAAGATATGGACCAATAACAAGACAAAAACCATTAATGAGAGAACAAAGAACATGGACCAGATACCAAGAATCAAACATATACCAGAAACAAGATGTGGTCATGGGACCAGACAAGAACTAGGGACAAGATATAATCCAGGGATTAGGGAACATGGACTAGAGATGAGGAATGAGACTATAGTCCAGAAACAATAGATCAGACACAATCCAGGGACAAGACAAAGACTAGGGAAGAGACACAAAGCAGGGACAAGGGGCCAGGCAACAAAAACCAGGAATCAGGGACTAAACATCAGGGACCAGCAACCAAGAAACAGACTCATAAACTAAAAACCAGGGACAAAGGATCAGGGACCAAGAACCAGGGACCAGATGTGAACCAGTACCTTCCCAGAACAAAGGACTGAATAGAACCAGGGACAAACACTAGTACTAGGGATATGTACCAGGGATAAGATATTGAACAAGGACTATGGACCAAAGATAAATGAATAGGATACAGGAACCAGGGACAAGATACAAGAAACAAGACACAGATCAGGAACCAGGGACTAGATCCAGACCATGGACAAGAGATCAGACATGTACACAGTAATCAGGGACAAGAGACCTGGGACAATACATAGACAAAGGACAAGATATGGACCACATAGTAGATATTAAAAATGAACCAGACCTGGACAAGGGAATAAAAACCAGGAATGAGAGATCAGAGATCAGACATGGACTATAAATAATGAAAACTATATGTACCAGGATCCAGGAACCAGGGATCATAGACTAATTACTAGGAACAAGCAATCAGACTCTGGAGACAAGGGATCATAAATTAGTGTTCACAACTAAGAGGCCAGAGCCAGGAACAAAGGACTAGGTATCAGGGGCCAGGGACCAGTGTCCAGGAACCAGTGACATTGGAGCAGATACAAGTCAGGGACCAGACATGGACTAGGTACCAGAAACCAGGAACAAGAAATGAGGGACCAGGGTCCTTGGGACCAGTAACCAAAATTTAGACACCATGGACGAGACATGTACCAGGGCCAGAAACCAGCAACCAGGAATGAGGGACTAGGGACCCAGAGACCAAGGAGCTGAGAGTGGGGAATAAATAACATGGAAAAAAAAAAAAAAACACAAGGAAAGAGGGTCATGATACCAGAAACCAGGGACAAGGAAACAGAGACCTGGGACCAGAGACCCAGAAGAGATGTGAAACCAGAAACAGACTCCAAAGATCAGAAACTGACATGGGACCAGACATAAACCATGAATAAGCAAGGCAGAATACAAAACCTCTGTACCAACATAAAGTAGACTGGGACCAAGTACCAGAGACCAAACAAGGACCACATATCAGGACTAAACACTGACCAGGGACAAAACAAAGATCAGAAACCAGACAAGAAATATATACCAGGCTAAAGATACAGACCATAGACCAGGGATCAGGAAACAGTGACCAAGGATTTGGAACCAGAGAACAGGTAATGGGGAACAGGGATCAGATGCCAAGGCCAGATATAGACAAGGCACTAGACACATACCATTGACAAAAGACCAGGTACCAGGAACCATGTACCAGAAACAAAGTTTTAGGGACCAGAAACCAAGGATAAGAAACCAGAGAAACCAGGAAGAGAGGACCATTCACCTGAGACCAAATAATAAAAAATAACCACAGACCAGGGAAAACACATAGACCAAGGAACAGACAAGAACTACAGATCAGGGACAAATATGGATCAGGTACAAGGGACCATGAGCCAGAGACCAGAATCCAGGGACAAGCAAGCATGATACAGAGATCAGGAACTGAGAAAAAACTTATTAAGCTTTTATAATCTTTTGTTTATCTGGATCCTCAGAAAATTTAACAATCAAAAGAATAAACCTGGGAGACATAAAAGTGTAGGATTAATTTTTAAGGCTCTTAATTAACCTCTCTGAACATGTTTCCTTATCTTTACAATGAAGATAATTTCTGCCTTATGCTTTTGATATATATGTGATAAAAACATGTCTATCACTCAGCTTACTTGTTCTCCCCTGCTTCACAGTCCCAGACTTACCATGGCCTATGCTATTCAGTGCAGTTTATATCCATATGAATCAGTTCCATGAAAATACTTAGAATTCAATAAACAGCCATCCTTACACATGAAGCACTTCAGCAACCATTTTCATTGTCTGGTAGTAATGCAACTAAATTAGTGATGTATCCTTTGAGAAAATTCTTTCCCAGAACTGATGACATTCTTTTATCTTGGAAATTATGGTGCCTATCAAGAGCATGTGAATATGCTGGGACAAATCAACGACCAAATCCACAATCAGCCCATTATCTCCTTTCAGATACCATCAGTCATTCTTAGAGAGAAAAAGTTGCTTACTGAGATTGGGCTTTGTTTAGCGAATGAAAACAAAGTCCAGGATATCTCCAAAATCAGATCCTAAGGGCCTATATCAGATCCTTGTGAAATTTCATAAACATTAGTAGTATTAAATTGAAAAATCAGGTCTTAAGGTTACAAGAAAACAAGAACAACACATGTCATTGTAAACTACAGGCAGGTATGACTGCAATCTCAAAGGCTATCTGCAACATCACATGGAAAGGCCATAACATAGTGCAAAGAGACAGGTTTTTGATGCAAGTCAGATTTTGTTCAAATCTACTTTGTTGCCAAGATTCAGCAGTGCCAACTACCATTGAAGTTTGGACACAACAGCATAGCTCTTATCATCTTCATTAGTGTGCAGACTCCATCTGGGAGGAGATTTTTATGTTTCTGTACCAACAAAGAACTCCCTAAAGGCCTGGAAACAACAAACACAGCCTTAACTCAGACAGGAGCATCTTTGACAGGAACAGTATTAACATAGTATCTGCTATTTCACAACACACTCATCCAATATGTGCTTTATTAGTCAACTCAACATATTTACTGATATTACTTTTAAGTTGCTTGCTGGGCTGGGGCTCAAGGGGGAACTTAAAACTCCATATTTTAACCTGGGTCACTTAGCAGTCAGGGAATCAGTTGTCTCCTAAGGTGAACCCAATGTTTACATATGATTACAGACTGATGAGGTCTAGTTCGCATTAGCTTCAGGAAGTCCATGGATACAGATAGCTTTGGAGAATGGTAGAGTGTTTGCTTTGTGTTACTGGATGGATATTGAAAGAGGAAGGTTAATAATTTCCCTAGCAGGTTCAGATTTTCCCCTTTCCTCCAGTGTTTATTCATTTAGCTGTTTGTTATTAGGGGAGGCAACAGCAGTATTGTATATTATGTGGATTAAATAAAGATTGAGTTTCAAATCTAGCTCTCTGATATCTGGATCCTGGGAACTTTATTTGAGGGAAAGTTATTTGAGTACACCCTATTTCCTAACTGATAATCATTAATGCTCATTTTGAGGCTTTGCTCAAACAACTCATTAAGCTAACATAGGTTAAAGCTGTTGCATGCAGTGGCTTATTATTTAAAAGCAATTCTCCTGGACACTGAGTATTATAGAGTTAATAAGAGAATTTGCCCTTCCTATCAACTGAAAGCCAGAACAGTATTGGCATGATATGAACGTGACCCTTTGCAAAGTTTGTTTGATCCCAGAAAGTTGATACAAAGGAATCACCATCTTTGGCATTACCTTGGCTCAAATAGCTATGTTCCCCACCTATGGGTCTGTGCTAGCACCAAGTGGCACCTTGTGAAGTACCTGCTGGGACTAATGCTGTTGGCTCCACAAATATATTGATTTCTCCTAGCTGCCAAATTTTGAGTTGAATTTGGTTGAAGTAGGTAACGTTTAGCTCTATTTTTAAATGGAACCTGATAGCAGTATCAGGCAGCCATAGGTGAGGAAATAGGATGTTTCTCATGATGGTACATATAAGGTGTCAGCTTCTGGCATCATTAGTAGATTCTATGTACATGTAGTTTTATCATCTTCCAGTTTATGAGTATTATATCAAAGTAATTAGCATTTTTTCATTTTCAGAAGTGACCCTGCTTGGTTAGTAAATTATATGGTCATGATTCATGTGCTAGGATAAATGTTTAAAAAAGCTTTAGAAAACTAAAATTTTATGTTTAATGCTGAGAAACGATGTTACCAACTAATGTTCAGCTTGGCTCAAGTAGCTATAAATGGTTAATTCAAATCAATACTAGTAAGTAGTCGTTAATCTGGGAAAAGCAACAGAATTTATGTATGCCCTTGTGTACATCATGAGACTCAGTCACTGAACATGGCAACTGAAGAGATGGACACAGTATATTCTGTGAGCCTGTGGTAGCTGGCTGCAGCATTATTACTGAAGGTACTGAATTTAACATGGCTTTAAACATCTTTTTGTAATGTTTTCCTTTTATGGTGTTCATGTATTACTTTGGTAATGATAAATTTTGCTAGCATATATATGCAAATACTTCATATATATGTATTACATGTAAATAAAAATGTATGTATGTATAATGTGGCAGCTAATATTGTCAAATTTACAAGATCTAGAATCAACTAAGAGAATCACCTAGGAGATAAACTTCTAACCATATATGAGAGATTAGTTAGATTACATTAACTGAAGTAAGAAGTCTCACCCTAAGGGTAGGCAGACTCATTCCATTGGATGGGGTCTCTGGCTGAAGAAAAAGGAGAAAGACAGTTGAGGTCTGATTCTCATCTCTATTTGCTTCTTGACTAAAGGCACAATGTGATCAGTGGCAAGAAGTTCCTGCTGCCATCCCTTCCCTACCACGATGGGCTGGATTCTTAAACTCTGAACCAAAATGAACCTTACTGTCAAATATTTTGTCATAGTAAAAAGAAGTAACTAGTAAAAACAAAAACTTATCTGTATCTAGTGACAATTAGTTCTAATTAAAATTTTCTTCATTTGTGCTTAAGGAAAATACCATTGAACACAATGAATATAGCAGTCTCATTGATCATACTGTTGTGGAGCTCTATAGGACAAGACAGCCCTAATGACAGGCTATCAATTTGATACTCACAAATTTCATCCTTAGAATATAAAACATCTAGCTACAATGGTGAGACAAATACAAAATGGAAATTTTGAAAATGAGTTGAAGGTTAGAGGAGAATGTGAGATCTAACATTGAACACAGAGGGGAAAAAAGGTGACAATTCACACAATGAAAAAGATGAGAGGGAATAACAGAATGTGAGGTGCTGTACATGGAGTTTACTTTGCCCTCTAGGTCAAGTGTGTCATGTGGATTCTTACAAGATTGTGAGGCAGATGAGAAAGAGACTGTCTGTACTTCTGTTTATTGAATGCAGCTTTTGCTGTTCACATGGCAATTCAATACAAACAAACAACCCAGCAGTGGGTAGGCCATTAACTGTTGTTTTTATCAATGTAAACACAACATTAACAATGAATAGTAAAGAAAATAGAATAAAGTTCAGTGTTTCCTCCATCTGCAAAATGAAGAGGTGCTTATCAAGCCTTGAACAACTCCTGAGGGGGAGCTAAGGTCAGCAACTGCTTTGCTTCCAATAGGGAGGTGTCTGACTCATTTCTTTCAGTGGCTTCCAGGTGGTCACATGAATCTTAAGATTGGGCTTCTGTAAACTATTCAGGTTCTTCTAAAGGCTGGAGAGGGTAATCACACCTTCTGTGAGTACTGAAGTAGTTCCTTGAAGCCCTTTCTTTGTGACTTGATTATTGTCCATTAAAATGACTTGAATACAGTGTTTAGCTTCATATTTCCATAGTCCCTGTCATAGCCCTGGGTCTGGAGAGTGAGATCTTAGCATCAGGGAGTCTCAGTGTTCATACTGAAAGAAGCTGTCCATGTATGAACATTCTCTATGATGTTCATCTTTTCCAGGCCACTGTTGACTGAGGGGTGTTGTTTGAGGGAGCTGATTTTTCCTTTATAACTTTAAGAATTAGATAGGTTTTTTTTTTTTTTTTTTAGCTTGAAAGCCTGGAAAAAAAATAATAAAATTCCCCAATTGAAACAACTCAAAACAAAGCAAGAGAAGACTTTGAGAATAAAGAACCAATTCACCCTACTTCCAGGTCCCTGCATGTATAAAGTCCCTATTCAGGTCTCCAGATGGTTGTTTGGGTCCTTGGCTTACTATTTACTTCCTAGGAAGAAATAGCTTGTTCTTATTTCTTGGATTGACTAACCCCTAGAACAGTGACTTTCTTCTTTATAGCTAGAGTGTGAACCATAATTATTATTATTATTTTTTTTAAAATGAGAGCATCCAGAAACCTGACTTTATCTGTGGCTTAGTGGTAAGTTGTTAAGTCTTCATTTGCTCCTGTGTCCCATCTGGAAGTACATCACAGTGGTTGTCTGGGTTCCTAGACAAGATCTCAAAAGAGAGAAGCTTTGTGGTGCCAAAGAGACAAAGGGAAACAAACCAAAGAAAAGCAGTGATGAATTTTGTCTTCAAAGGTTCAGCCCCAGGTAGCACATGGCTCTTCCCCAGTGGCATGTCTCTCTCTAGTGGTAACCTTCATAGTGCTAGCTGTTGTTCTCAGCTGTGAGATATTTCAGGGCAGCAAAACCATAGCGTCGGGACATGTCCTGTTGAAACTCTTCCTTCAGGGTTTTGAGACAGATGCGGTACTGCTTGTTGGAACGGAACTTAGTGATGTCAAAACTAGGAGCATGGGGCATGTGAATCATGTAGGCATTGGGCAACACAGTAAATTCATACTCCTGGAAGGAGGAAGAAAAGAGTAATGAGAGATCTTGCAAGATTTAGGGTCATATATGGATTTGACTCAAGGGATTGGAGAATAACACTAGGAAAGGGACACAATAGCTTCAGAGTAGATTGCTTTAGGATCATTCCCATGAACTTGTACAAAATATAAGAGTCACCTGAACTTTGGTTTGCTCATCTATAAAGTGAAATAGAGAAAATCTACCTGAAGAATGATTTTGAGGGCAAAACTCATACTTTATGGAAAGAGAGAAACAGAATATCCACCTGCCCCAGAGGTTCCCCATATACCCCCACAATCACTTCGAAATGAAGCTACCATGCAATCAATATTCTCTTGGCCAATGAAATAAAATCTGAGCAAATGTTTAAGCTCAGTGTGGTGTCTACTAATCAGTACTTGAGAAGCTTACATGAGAAGACTGCCATGGATTTCAGGAAAACCTGGCTTACATAGCAAGTTCCAGACCAGCCTAAGCCATGGTATAAGATCATGCCTTAAAAACAGATAAATAATTAAATACATACAATACCTAAATAAAAGACTGAAATGTTTAGCTATATTGAAGCTTAAGGAGGATAAGACTTTTCCCAACTTTTTGTTAGTAAAGGCATCATAGAATATGCTTGATATGGTAAAAAGACAGCCAAATACACAATTCCTCTAAACAGGCCAAACAAGGGACACAAATTTGGACATGTAACTCAGAAAGAACCAAGCACATGCATAGTCCATATCTTTGCTCCAATTTTAGATTAATGTCATCTATTTTTCTTAGCCTAGAGCAGACAAGAATGAACCCAGCAAGGCTAATCAAGGATATAAAAGGCAGATGTGACAGGCAGAGAATGAGAACTGAAAAGTGAAGCAAGAAAAATTGGGAAAAACAGATCATAGAGCTCAGATGTCTGAGGCATTTCACGCAGGGACAAAATAGGCTACACTTTCCCCTGCCCCTACAGCTGTGGGTTCTGTGACCTGTAAGCTGTGAGTATTTCACTTTCTTAAGTCACTGAAAATTGTGTTTCATGAATGCTATAGGCAAATACAGGAAAATATATGGTCCATTTGCAAAAGTGCTGTGAAAGCGTCTATAATGAAGGCCAGGCTTTGGTAATAGAATTAAACTGTTCTTTGAAAGATAACCACACCACATTGCTGGGCCTAGAAATACCACTGTTCTTCCTAATAGCAACAAAGGCAGGCCAGTACTCACGGTCTGTAAGCAAGTATGTTGGTTATGACATAGGTACCAATGGATGGATATCATGCTTTGTTTTGTTCAACATGGATACTAGTCCACAACTTTCTACTGACATTAGTGGTTCTCAGTCACCTGGCATGGCTCAGGCTCAATGGAACATGTGTGTCACTGATAGCCATCCCTGAACATCTAACCTAAATTAGTATTCCTTAATTTGGAGGTGCTCTTCCTGACAAACATTTATACTTTGACCAAAAGGAAGAGCCCTAAGGAGTGTATGAAGAGTGTGGTTCATGGGATCCAGGTATCCTCCTAACTTAACCAGAGAAGCTTTGCATCTCTTTGTTCAACAAGAGAGCTGATAAACTATAGCCTGGTTTGCTGCGTGGTTGAATAAATGATGCTGTGCTAAATCCCAGCCATGCACATTTGTTTAGAGACCATCTATGGAGGAACAACAGTTCCTGATCTAAGCAGGTGAAAGGGAGATTTGCAGGTCTTACAAGCTCACAACACCATCTGGTCCTTTGCAGAAAGTGTTCAGTACCTAGGCTTCACCTACTAAAATTCTAAAGACTTCTGAAGCATATGTTTGTTAAGTATTGTTTAAATGAATAAAAGTTTTCAGACTGAACACAATCTAAAAATCACTGCTGTTTTAACTGAAGAGTGGAATAATTAGCCACATTTTAGTGGCATGTTTTGTGCTATTAACAGTGATACAATCATACAATTTGGAGGTCAAGTCATGACTACTCATTCTGTGCTTGTTTTCCTCACTGGATGAAGGGGGTAAGATAATACATTATAGAAGACTCATATTTGCCTAACACTGGCCAGGAACCCAAATTCCATAAACTGGGAGAATGAAAAAACAAAATTTTAAGGTTGAAAGCCTAGACAATCAGATTCATGTTCTCATTCTTAGTTCCTGAACACATCCTGTTCCTCTAAAGATCCTTCTAAATCTTATCTTCAAGGTTCTCCAAGGTAATATCTGCACCTCTCCCTTTCCTGAATAATACCAGTCAGGTGAACTGTTCTTACCTGTGCATCCAATTCCATGATGTGAGCCACTTTGTTCCAGCCAAAGCCCACAAATCTTCGATCGTACTCAGGGCAGTCTCGTCTCACAACAACATATGGCTCAAAATCAGCCTCCCATTCAACTCGGTAAGGCATGGTGGCAGTCCGCCACTTAGCAAAGTTTGTGGGTGCGTGGCCTTTAGTCCAGACATGGTATCTTAGAAATGTGGAAAAAAGCCAATGAGTAAACAGATAGAAATTAAGCTTTCCCAATCCTGGTGATGTGGGGAAAAAAAAAAAGAAATGCATTTTGATATTATCTTCCTGGTGTGAAATACTGCCTTCCTGAAAAACTCTCATTCAAGTTTAAACCTTCAGTGCCTGTAGGAGGCATACTTATGGCATACTTAAGTTAAAATTTGGGTGGGGCTTTAACCTTTTATAAGAGGGAGATTTGGACACAGATACACAGTGGGATTAAGATATGTAGATGCAGACAGAGCTTAGAATAACAGACTCACAAGAAACAAAAAATATTGAGGATTGTTGGCAATCACCAGCAAAAATGCAGAAAGAAACAATAAACATGTCTTTCCTAGAGCTTTTGGAAAACCATAGACCTATTACAAACTTAATTTAGTCTTCTGACTTGCAAAATCAGTAAATAACAATGAACTGTTTTGTTAAGTCATCTATTTTCTAGTTTTTTGTTATAAGAGTTCTAGGAAACTAATGTAGTTTCTCAGAGTTATCTGTTACTAAAGAGAAGGCTCTATGAAAAAAATCAGTGAACTTCATTTCCATGAAACCTGTATCTGGTAATTCTCACCAGGGACCACTGGTGAATTGGTAATCCTGTTTACATCCTTTAGAAGGTGTGTACAGGTTAACTACCTTGTTCCTTTCTTCTGGGAAAGAAAGATTAAAAATACCAACTTTTACTATGGACTGAATTCTTATAAAGTACTCATAGCAGTGTCTGATACATTTTAATAGTTAATTCTTCAAAGAGTAAGCATGCTCTTATTTCTCTGTTTGACTCTTAAATATGATGATGCCAGGTCATAATGGTCTTGCTTTCTGTGATATCAAGATATTTGTGACCATTTCCTTTGTTATTCACCCTTAGAATCTCAACTCTTGACCTACTATACAATATAAAAAAGACAAGAAATAAAGAAAGAGAAGCCAGGGACAGTTGAATCAATTATGCTTATCTGACTGGGGAAGCAGCTTTCATTCACTCAGTCTGCACTGCTTATAGCATGCCAAATGGCTGGGTAGAACACACAGGTTCATATCACAACCTGAAAACTTTTTGTCTGCTGTCACTAAGATGATCAGAGGGGTTTCTTAGTACACCTGAAATAATGTTATGAGGAAGAAAGAACTGAACACTCTTTGAACAGTGTTCTCAAACTTGATGTATATCAGAGACATATGAAGGACTAGTTTTAACACCAGGGCTTATGGTCCAGAAGGTCTGAGACTATTCTTAAGAAGGTCCCAGACAATGTGATGCTATTGGCCCAGAGGCCATATATATTTTGAGCACCATGTTCCCAGAGGATGCAGAACAGCATAGAAACTTCTCATGCCTAGTATGGTGAGGAGTGTATCCTCAGAGAGCAGGTGAAAAAAAGCTATTTCTCAGAGGGGAGGTCTGTAATTTAGTACTTGGCATGGTGGCTTGTAAGCTTTTGGCCAAAGCAGTAATCATGAACATGGCAGGCTAGGACTCACCTTTCATACTGTGTCAAAAATAAAGGTAAAGGTAATAGACCTTGGAATTTTTCTAGTAATTCAGATATTGAGCTACAGTGACTATGGGAGACTCATGAAGATTTGGTTTCAAATACCAAATTCAAGGACCAATTTGTGATTTTTGTGTTTTCAAAGAAGAACTGGTATGAAAATGAAAGGATTGTCAGTAGGATTGTGCTATTCCAGTTAAGAACACAGGAGTGGGTGTTCCTTGGGTTGAATTCTGGTCTTCCGCTTATCCCTGTGTCATTGAGTGGATTACTTGAACTCTCAGAGGCATGGTGCCACAAAATAGGAACTGGTCTCCATTTCATATCTGTTATAAGGATTATGTTTATCCCACTGCCTGGTACACGTGAAACATGAACTTTCTGAGAAATAGGAAGGAATATCTAGGGGGCATGAACTCTTCTAAATTCTATTCTAGAGCTCTGGATGAAAGATGAAAGCTGGAGGTTGAATCCTGGCTCTACTACTCCCTATAAAATATAAAGATGCATGAACATGATACCATAGAATCAATATCAATCTGAGAAAGCCTTTCAGAGGTTTTATAGTATCATGACAACCCACTTGTTATGCTTAAAGTCCTTGGGCACAATTCAGGTTGCTCAAAATTGCATGCTTTTTAATTTACAAGAAGCAGTAGTCATTCCTACATTGTATAAAACCTTAGCAGAAAAGGGAGATGCAATGGATGTTTTCTTACTGTTCCATATGAAAGAGATCAGCAGCATCCCTATTCCCCTAGTTCTGATTGCCACACATAATGTTAGAGCCTGTCCTCAGGAGATGGAGCCCATTAATACTTGTGCAGACGATTGCTGGGGCACTCTGGATATAGCACAGCTCTATGAATTTCCTTTAAAGCCCCAGGGTCTTGGAATGAGAAAACCAATGGTTTTGCCTGAAGCTATCACTGGACAGCAGAACAGTTGGATCTTACATCAGTTGTGTGAAACTCTGGAATCCCATTGATGACCTTGATTTTTAGGTGACAAGTCTAGATGCCTGCTCCATGCTTTAAGACCTTGGAGATTAGACTACACACAAAAAAGGAAGAAAGAAAGAAAAAAAAAAACAGAAAAGAGAAAGAAACTCCACCAAGGATCTCATAGAGAAACCTACTTATCAAGTACAATGTGATAATTTTAATTGTCAACATGACACAAGAAGGTTTCAAAAAAAGACTGTACACATTGGGTTGGCCTGTGGAAATGTCTCTCTTGATTGCTTTAATTAATATAAAAGTACTTCTCTAAATGTGGGTGACAACTACTGGCAGCAGCCAGACCTGGAAGAAGAAAAGCTTTTTGCTCACTTGGCTTTCACTCTTGCTAACAAATTTGCCAGCGTCTTCTGTGATATTAGAAGCAGCTTCCTTGGGCTTCCAATGTGTATTGAAGTATAAGAATCTAACAGGTCTTTGGCATAAAATTAGTATTGCTGTGGTACTCAGTCTTTCGGACTGGGTAACTACTAGGATTCTTGGCTTCTTCAACTAAGACAGCCAGTTGTTGGATCAATCTGATTGTACTGTATAAATTCATTATATATATATACATATATATATTCATTCTAACAGTTCTATTTCTATAGAAAACATTGACATATATACCAAAGACATAATTCTGAGCCAAGGGATAGTGATAAGGCCTTAAGTGGAATTTATCTTTTCTTTTAAAGTATAAAATAAATGTGTAGCTTCTTGTCCCAACATGCCTCTCTTTGCATCTGGACACATTGCCTACCATCTATGTATAAAGTAAAGCAAATGACATGTCAGGGAGAGAGGACAGAGGGAGTCCCAAAGACAATGGGCTGAATATTTCTCTTTGGTTTTAGAGTGAGCTAATGCAACAACACTGACCTCTTTGCCAACATTTTTGACATATAGGAGTCCTGGGGGAGAGGTCCTTTGGGAATCCCAGATGACTGCCTAATGTGAGGGTTACTCACCTGAATGTGAATAGGGTCCCCATATCCAACATTGACAGCAGCTCTGCTTTTGACTTTGGAAAAGAGAGTCGGTAGCGCAGTGTTTCAAATGCAGGGACAATCATTGCTTTCTTGGTGTTGGCAAGATCAAGCTGAATTACAGACTTCCTGAAAGAAATGTACATAGAGATAGAGTGCCTTTGATGTCAGGTCAAGTCTCTTCCTGGAGTGGACGGCTGATGGTCAGCCCAGGGAGGCTAAACAACTGTTCTAATCCCTCATAGAGAACACAGAGAAGAACTGACATGTTATCATTGCTAACAAAGAGCAGGCTAGACAGTAGAGCCCGAGTCTACTGTCCACAAAACCGCAGAGTGTGCTACTATCACAGCCAAGAACAGAAGAGGGAAGTCTCAAAGGATTTATGACTACTCCTCCTACAACACTGTAAACCACAGAAGACCAGGGATACAAAGTCAATGAGAAGAAAGACCAACCCTGACCCATGAGTTTCTGGTGTGGCCTTAATCCTGACCCTGGAGCATAGGTAGGTAGAAACCCTTTCCATACATAGCCAGAACCCGGCCAAGTAAGTCAGAAGTTTGATGGATTACTTGGAATTGTCTATCTTCACTGGCTTTCTGCCAGTCTTCTGCTCCTCCAGATCTGGCTCCTGCTTTTTTGGATTGGACTGTTGGCTCCCAGCTCAGATGCTATCTCTTGGAAAGAGATAAAGGCTCAGAGATAGTTGTATAGCATGAAGTTTTTAAGAAACAGAGCCTAGATTTGAATTCTGGCAATGCTACTTTGAATATTGTTGTCCTGGCCAAATAATTGAGCTTCTCACTTTCTTAGGTATCTCCTACCTAGAATGGTAACAACAATGTCTGTCTCCTATAATTACCAGGGATGAGGCAATATCCCAGCAAGTAGTACACCTATCAGGATGCAAGCACATAGTGATAAGTAGAAGCTATCATTTGCAGCCCTGTCATTATCCTGTGACCTGATCTACTGTGATCTCTTTTTGACTATGATCTTCATACTTTATTTTTGCTTCCTAGTCACACCACTGACTTTAGGACCATGATGCAATCATGGATCTTCTGTGTCTATTTCTACAATAGAAAAAGCAGCTTTGAAGGTTTGAGAGAATAGCAGACACTGGGAGACATTTGGAAAATCCTGGAAGAAGCAACATTCATAGTCATGTGAAGCCACTTAACAAAACTTGAAGTCTGTACTTAAAGCCTAAGCAAGAAATAATGTTCAAAGAGAAGCTACAGGCTGCATTAGTCACTAAGTTAACCTGGGCCAATGCAGAGTGGAACAGGGCTACAGGCTGAGAAGCACATAATCAGAATTACATAGCAATTAGCATCAAGGAAGACTATAGACCAGAACAGTTAAGGACAGATTTCTGAGGGCATCTTTAGTCTAATGAGACTTTGGTGAATGATTAAGAAGAGACCAAGAGGTAGTCTATAAGCTCATTTTGGAATGCCTTGAATATAATTATATTGAGTCTATTAAGTATAGTGATACAAACTTCATATCACTACTACAGAGGTTTGTAAAGAATGACAGAACATGATGCCTGTAAGCTATCCTTAGCAAGTTTGAGAGCCATGAGTGTGAGTCCTGGCCTGCATTCCCCCATCCCAACGTTTGTTTGAACAATGTTGTCAAATGTCTATAATTCCTTCCTCTGTGGCTAGATACATAGAATCAGGCTTTTTATATTATTTATATTAATAATAAATATATTATATTATATTCAGAATTGGGTCCTATATATTCCTTCTAGAAAAGGTGTGATTGTACTTGAAATGAGAGATATGTGTCTAAGTCTAAAGAATATCCTTGGGTCCTTGGGACTCTGGTGCATAAAAATGTTGGGGGAATATAGTAGCTTGAATGTAATTGGGCCCCATAAGCTCATTGGGAGTGAGACTAGTAGGGGGTGTGACTTTATTAAAGTAAGTGTGGCTTTGTGGAAGTGTGGCACTGTTGGTGCCAGCGTTGAGGTCTGATATGCTCAGGAAATGTCCAGTGTCTCAGTTCACTTCCCATTGCCTGCAGATCAAGCTGTATTAACTCTCAGCTCCTTCTCCAGCACCCTGTCTGCCTGCATGCCACCATATCATGCCATAATGATAATGGACTAAACCTCTGAAATTATAAACTACCCAATTAAATGTTTCCATTTATAAAAGTTTCTGTAATCACAATGTCTCTTAACAGCAAAAAAAAACCCCTAAAACATGTGAGGTTGCTACTTAGTAGTCACTGTGCATCCATCCATCATGTGACAGCTACACAGAGATAGAACCACACAACCACATATTGCCTAGACTGTACTTACATCCTGACATAAATGACAATATGCTAAAAGTCTGAGGACAAAGATCTCTAAGTTGGGGGCAAGACTATATCTATGCACACCTATTTTAAGATTTAAATTCTATGAAATTGAGTAGGAGGTTTGGGGGGCAAAATTATGAAGTGAACAGGACATTCACTTCAAGCCTCAAGTTACTATTACAATACCAGTTACTCATATGTATTTGTTCTTACATGTGTGGGTCACTGTGTGTAAAGGAGAGGTCAGCCTTGGAATATCTATCATTCATTCCTCCTTCCATCTTGTGTCTGGAGACACTGTCTCTCATTGGAAACTGAGGCTTGCCAATTAGAACAGGTCAACAAGCTCCAGGAATCACCTGCTTCCTTATCCCTAGTGCTATGATTACAGGTGTGCACTACTGCATTCATCTCTTTTTTTGTTTGATTCTCAGATCAGAAAGCCCCATTTCTGACTGTATTTTTGGTCCCCACTTGCAGCTATCCTAAAAGCCATTTGTTTTTAACATTGTGCCTAAAAAAAGTCTCCTTTCTATGTGCCCAATAGAAAACAGCAGCTCTCAGAAGCTTGGCCTGGCCTGCCCTATCTGCCCCAGGACATATTGTCTAGGGGAAAGCACTCAACTAAAGGGAAATAACAACATTTCTAACTTGTGGCAATTTGCATAGAAACAAAGCCTAGGAGATCACGCGGATGACTTTTGGAGCTCTGCAGGATTTTGAACTGCAGCAGAAATGCCCAGGGCCACTCAGCATAACTTTGGTCTTACAGCACTTGTTTTCCAATTCTACTTTGATTCCACCAGAAGATACTTACCCTTTGCTTTGTTTTTACTTAATTACATTCCTGAATTTGTTTCTGTTACTTGTAACCAAATACTAATGGTTACATCATACAACCCATAACAAATAGACCCAATGAGCGGCATACTGTATAAATAGGTTCTGGCTAGCCCCTTTCCCTCCACAGGCAGCATCCTGTTCTGCATATTTCCTTTAATCTCATTGAAACACAACATGCCTTAAGAATAGTCCTGTCCCCAGACAGATCTATTTCAGACTCAGTTCAGAAGGTTTTGATTTTGAGATCCTGAAAAAGTCTTGTTAGGAAGTTGTCTCGGCAGTATAGTGGTTGTGGGGCCTACATTCTAAACATTTCTGTTGAGTAGAATGGTAACTATGGCCTGGGCTCTGCTGCAATGTACTCTATTGATGCATCCTACCTTGGCTGGGGCATGCTGACTCAGAGGTGAATAACCTACTACCATCATTTGTCTGTAAGGTGAATCATACAATGACTACAGATTTTTCCAAAAGCAGAGGTATTATGATAGTACATTTGGGCTAGGAGGCAAAGAAATTGAGTTCTGTAAGTGGCCCCAACAAACTGTCCTTTTACTGCTGAATCTACATTGTTAGACTTGAAGATTTGTATTTTAGTCTGTTGAAAAACTTGCTTGGACCATAGGGGCCCTCTTGAACTAGTCACATTAGTTAGATGAAGGTATTTAGAAGTTAACTCTTGATAACATAGCGAATTAGTTGAAGAATGCAAAAGCAAAAGCTAAGCTTTTCTAGAAAAAAAGGGCTGATGCCTTACGGCTGTAACAGATACTTCCTGTGGCTCCAGATGCAGGCCTGCTTTACTATATTCATGCTTGCTTATTTCACAGTCTTGCCAGTCCTTAACGTCCCCTATTCTACACTTCTGTATCCATCCATCCATGCATTCATCTCTATTCCTTCACCTCTTATGTAGAGCAGAGTGACATGCACTGATTCTTGTCTACAACATTAGGAAAATATTCATAAACTTTCTGTAATATTTTGGATTGAGGAACACATATGTATATCTATCTAAATGGTGGGGATATACTACTAATAAAACGGAGAACTATGCAGATCAGGGGCTGTTTTCAAAACCTGTCTGCCTCTCTTCTGACCTTCTAGATACATTTGTACCACCTGTTCCACTCATGCAGCCCCATCTGACAATGAAGAAAGTGACACTTATCTCCAGAGAGGGCATGAAACTCAAAAGAGAAGCTCCCTCTTACAGAAAGGGCAGATTTCTGGTTTGCTTATGAAAATGAAGAATACCAACCTCTCAGTTTTAGCCAGCCCTTGGCATCCTTTTCTATCTCAAAACACTTCGGGTATTCATGATAGTCAATTTATCTACTTTTCTAACTTCCCCTGGCTCTACTGTTAGGTCTCATTTTTCCCTCAGTCCTTCCTCTAAACTCACCAGAGTAAACAAATAGATCCTACCCCCAAATATTCCTACCTAGAAGTGGTAAGCAGAGGAGATGTGGGTGAGTTGTAAGGCTTCCTGTGCCTACTCTATGCTCTTTAATGCAAGTCCAGAGACAGTAGGAGAGAGAGATGCTAACTAGATGGATGTCCAAGTATTTAGAATTCCCAGACCCTAGCAGCTCATCTCATGTTAACACATTTCTCTCTGCTCATTATTTTCTCTTCACCCTCTGCCTTGGAATCAGGTGTTTTGTAACTAGGGAAATAGCTCAGGTTACAGCAAGAGATTATGGGTGAAGGTGTCTCACAGACACATGGAACAGCCTATTGCTGCACACTAAGAACATTATTTCCCAAGAGTCTTAATGGTAAAGATGAGGCTGTAGACCCTGGTGCTT
Source organism: Sigmodon hispidus (assembly GCA_004025045.1). Lineage (NCBI taxonomy): Eukaryota > Metazoa > Chordata > Mammalia > Rodentia > Cricetidae > Sigmodon > Sigmodon hispidus. Next base: position 29,364 of record PVIH01012644.1, on the reverse strand, counting down.
AGCTGATAATTGGATTCATCATTCAACATGTTTGTTCTGTAATTTCTCTGTGAGATGGGGACAGTAATGGCAGTGTTCAACTTTGATGATATGACTTTATGCATGAGAAGTGCTTTAAAAGGACCTGTCAGTATCTTCTAGGTTCTGAATTCTAAAGATATTGAAGCCTCTATATGAAGGAATGGCTATATTTCTATAATCCAAGAGGGAAAATAAAGATGTTCATTAGTGAGGCACCATCAGCAATAAAATGCTGCTGAGAAATCAAGTAAGATGACACCTGAGAATGTCCACTGGGCTTATAGAGGTGACTTTACCCTTGACAGCTAACTACTAGAATATGACAGGAAGCAGCTACCCAGACTAGTGACTGGGTGGCCATAAAGACAATGGCTATTTATAGTGGCATCTCTTTGGAATGGCAGCATTAGAGTGCATTTAGAAAGAGAATCCATACCACCCAGCTATCTCCTGAGTGAATGCTGGAGAACAGATGTGAGGCAGGGATCTCCTAAGAGGCAAAAAAAAAAAAAAAAACCTAAAACCAAAAAAACCCAAAAACCAAAACAAAAAAACTGGCTAAGGGTAGGTAATGCAAACTTTCATCAATAGAAAGCAAACTAGGACATATGGTTTACAGAAAAGAACCAGCAGCTAGCCCCTTTCCTAATGCCTAGGAGCTAAGAGAAAAGATCCATATTTTCCAATGAGACTGCTCTAGGAGTCACACTGGTCACAAATTATCTGAAAATAGAATTCAAGCTACTTGCAAGTTTCCAGCAAAGGATTAACTTTCTTTCTTTTTTTTTGATTACTTCAGTCTTTTTTTTTAAATTATGAATAAAGTCATATTTTTTTATCCATGTATCCCTTTGTATTCATGTATCCCCTTGTTTAGAAAGGATTAACTTTTTAACTCTAGACTCTGTTTTGAAACATTCTATTCACTTAGCACACCTTTGTTCTCTTTGTAAAAATAAAATAAAATAAATCAATGTATCTTAGAGACCCCAAAAGTTAGATAGCACTGTTGCATTTTGACCAGAAAAGATTAGTTATGAGATTATCTGGGTCTCTCTGTCTGTCTGGGTTGGGGGTGACTTTAAGCTGCTGTGAGGACAAACCAGTACTATCAGTGCCTGGTGGAGCTGGTATGCAGTATGCAAATGAGATCAATAATAGTGGATTCCAGAATATACTAAGGAGCCAGTGCCCAGCACATAAGGGCAATTGCTTTTTCATTCCAGCAATGTGTTTATAATAGGAAAGCATGGCCATCTTATTCTTCTGTTTTAAGAAGAGACAACGAAGAAGGTTTTCAATGGGTCTGATACCTCGAATGAGATTTAAGTATGAAGGGAAGTTGAACTTTAAGACAAAAATTACTCCCTATCTTTTAAATCAGATGATATTAGACTATCTGGACTCTATCACTTTTGTAACTGCATATTCATAAGCAACTTTCTTAGTTCTCTTGGCTTTAGTTTCTTTATAACAATTAATGCTTTATGTGAATGAGTATTAAGATGACTAAGATAACATATTCTCCAACTAATAAATATAAACGAAACCAAATACATGGACATTGGGCCCAGTGCTTAAGTGAGCAGTTATGAGCACAGAGCTCCAGGGCAGGAGAAGGAGGGAGAGAGGCAGAGAGATACAGAGGACTCTATGTGTATACAGTCATGAAGGAAACTGCAGAGAAGGTAGTCACAAGAAAAAAACCATAAGAAATGATGCCAGACCATCAAGACCACAAAACAGACCTATGAGAGATGAGGTCAGACAGTCTAGGTCATCTATCAGCAGGAATTTCTCCTAAATCCAGCAAGATGTTTGTTTTTCTCTAGTGACATACCCAGAGAGAGGGCCTATTAGTCCAAGAAGAGTAGATAAGAATGTACAGCTAAGAATAAGCTTTAGAGAGCAAACTGTAATGACAAATAATAATAATAATGATAATAGCTACATCTTATTGACCATGAGCCTGGCTCTGCCCTATGGTCTCTATTTTATATCATCTCTTAAAATCCTCAACATCTTCAATGAATGCCCATTTTTTTTTTTTCAGTGTTAGCAACAATGGCTACAAATCATAGAAAGCTTGCCACATGTTGGCACTGAGTTAAATGTGGGTTACAGATGAGTCTACCACAAGGGTAGTTTTGCTGCAGGTGCCTGGAATTCAGATCCAACTTAGACATTCACCAGCTGGTACTCTTAAGCAAGCCTGCAGGGTTTGGTAGAGTCTGTACGTTGTGTGCACTCTATAGGGTTTTCTAAGAATTGGATGAGTTTTCTCAGACAAAAGTTAAGATAGCTCCCAATGCATAGACTTCTATGAGAAAGCTGAGTTGATTATGGTCATAGTGATGAATTTGGACATGGAACCATCAGCATCTGGATCAATAAGCATGCTAAATGAAAAGTACTTCTGTAAAAGCTCTGCTAAAACACATGCTGGGGCATTAAAACTGTGCTTGGTACATAGCAAGTGCTCAATAAATGTTAAATGTTATAGATATACCAGAATTAAAAGAATGTATGGACGCAAGGAAATTCTATCTGATAACGTCTCTTAGTAGACACCCAGTCTGACTCACTTGGCACCTCTCTCACCCCATTCACATTTCTACACTCACTCAACTACACACAAGAGAAAAGGTAATGTTTACAGTTATGTGTCTCCTTAGAAAGAATGGAATTGTATTGACTACTTAATCTACTCCCATATGCTACAAGGTATTGTGTTGGCCAGGGTACCTACCATGTTTGTTCCCTAAAACATAAATACAGAAAAAATAATGGAAATACTCATGGCTTGCAGGTAATAATCAGCAATGAGAATTTTGTAGGTGACCAATGGTGGAAACCTGCACAGTCCTGGTGTGAACTGGGTAGTTGTGAAACAATTGGATATTTTACCCTCCATCACCTCTGACCTTCAATCCATCATCCATATCAGCTGATCCTGAGTCCTAGGTGTCCTGATATCACTTCCCATTAGATCTATTGACTTTTAAACCTAATATCAGTTATCAGCTCTTTCTGAGGCCTTCCATGCCCACTCATATCTATCCTATGTACTCTCAGCTGCAATTGTATTTTTGCATTCATAATGATAATGGTAAAAATAACAGAGGTGGCATCACATATAACCAGATTAAAAACCTCAAGCATGTAGAAATGCTGTTTACTCTGTGCTTTTTCATAAGCCTACCATACCAAATACATACTGCATGATCACAGAAAGAATGCCCTATCACCTAAGTCTTTTCAAGACTCATAAGGAAGAAATAGAATGATTCTCATGTCACAAATAAGAAACATGAAGGTAGTTCAATGTTAAGTTCAAGGTAATGTTCCCAAAGGAAGTGTGTTGCTTTTAATGAGAAATATGCCTCACAGTCTCTGGAATTAATCTTCATCTGTCTAGGAAGATGAGTGTGGAAGATGTATGTAAATTGAGGATAGGTTCTGAGATTAAAAGTCTTACCTACTTCCAGTATGTTTTCTCTGCTTTGTGCTTGTGGCAGAGATGTAAACTCTTAGTTCCCTGCTCCAATAAGCATGCCTGCTACTAGCTATCATGTCTCTTTGCCATGATGAATGCTTATTCCTTTGGAACCATAAGCCTCAAGACACTCTCTTCCTTAAGTTGCCTTTCACCATGGTTCTTTACCACAGTAATTGAAAAGTAACTCATTAGGGAATAGATGTTCCTTCCCTTAAAATGGGTCACATCCTGATATACTCATCATAAACTGAAAGCATGGTATGTGGAAAATCCATTTACTATACCTAACCTAGCTAACATCATAGCTTAGTCTCATAGCACAGTGTGGAGTGTCATATTTGTTGTCTCCTGTGACCACAGAGCTGATTGGAAGCTTCTGTCATTGTTGAGCCTTGCATCAAGAAAAGATTATATGTCAATTTCTAGCTGGGGAAAAGCAAATTCAAAGTCTTTAAAGTATGATTTTTGTGGATGTATAGTTGAAAAATCAGACAGTGAACCAAGAGATACTTTGTCGGTTTCTCATGTCCATGAGAGAAGAGATAGTCCCATGCAGTTATCCACCTGTCCTGAAGCTGGTGGTGCATTTGGAAGGAAAGGTCCTTTTGTGAGGACTGGCAAATTAGTCCCAAACTGATACTTGTGATACAGAATTAGTTCCTGTGGTGCACCTACTGTAAGTCAGAAGTGGGCTGTTAGTGCCCCTTCATTAGCTAAGAAAAAGTGGTGTTTGAAAATGGAATATGCTGCCCCAGGTCATGTACTTGTTCAAATGCAGGTTTATGTTTCTTTATGTCCCCTGACCTTACTTAACATTCGGTAATCAAGAGTGAAAGCTGTGTCTTTACCAGCTGCTTTACCAGACACAGGTAAGTGCTGGAAGAGACTCTGTTGAAACTCTGCAGTTCTGCCTATGCATAGACTAAATTTAATTGTTTTCTTTTTTTTTTTTTAAACTTTTTTTATTTGCCTTAGTGTTTGCCTGGAATTGGAACTACAGACAGTTGTTAGCTGCCATGTGGGTGCTGGGAATCGAACTCGGGTCCTCTGGAAGAGCAGACGGTGCTCTTAACCGCTGAGCCATCTCTCCAGCCCCATTTAATTGTTTTCTAATTGAGCTATTTATTTTTGCTATCATATTAACTAGTTGAAAGAAACTCCTCAGTGAGCTGCAATTTTGAACTCTTTTTGGACACTAAAAAAGACCTCAAGTAATGTGACATGGAGTGCAAGGGTGACCAAGCTCTTGTTGTTCAATAAGCAAGTTGTGCTGGTGGAAGGCTACATTCTCTTCTCTCCGACATTACTCCTTGACTTCTCTGGGACCTAAGTTTAGTCACCAAGGGAAATAAATGTTCACCTCAGCAGGCAGGGCTTTCAGTGTCTGTTACTTATGGTATTACTATTTGAAAGTTAACAGTTTGGATAAAATATTTTTGTTAGATTTACATGTAAAAAAGTAAGTCTCTAGTGTATAGGGGTCTACTGATGTCTTTGAGTAAATCTTGTATCCTGCTACATTGCTAAAGGTGCTTATCAGCTGTAGAAGTTCCCTGGTAGAATTTTGTGGGTCACTTATGTATACAATCATAACATCTGCAAATAGAGATAGTTTCACTTCGTCTTTTCCAATTTGTATTCCCTTAATCTCCTTTTATTCTCTTATTGCTTTAGCTAAAACTTTCAGAACTATATTGAACAGATAAGGGGAGAGAGGACAGCCTTGTCTAGTTCCTGATTTTAGTGGGATTGCCCTGAGTTTTTCTCCATTAAGTTTGACGTTGGCTGTAGGCTTCTTGTAAATCATCTTTATTATATTGAGATATTGTCCCTGTATTTCTGATCTCTCCAGGGCTTTTATCATAAAGGAGGGTTTGATTTTATCAAAGGCTTTTCCAGCGTCTAAGAACATGATCATGCGTTCTTTTTCCTTCAGTTTGTTTATATGATGGATGACATTTACAGTTTTTCTTATGTTGAACCATCCCTGCATTTCTGGGATGAAGTCTACTTGGTCTTGGTGGATGATATTTAAAAAAATAAATATAAAATATAAACATATAAAATATAACATATAAAATATTGTTGTGTACAGTTTGCCAAAATTTTGTTGAGAATTTTAGCATCAATATTCATGATGGAAATTGGTCTGTGATTCTCCTTCTTTGTTTTGTTTTTGTGTGGCTTGGGTATTAGAGTAATTGTGGCCTGATAAAAAGAATTTGGCAACATTCCTTCAGTTTCTACTGTGTGAAATAGTTTGAGGAGTAATGGTAGTAATTCTTCTTCAAATGACGGGTAGAATTCTACACTAAAGATAAAGGGCTGAAAAGGAAATAAGGGAAACATCACCCTTTATAATACCTGAAAATAGCATTAAATACCTTAGAGTAACTATAACCAAAGAAGTAACAGATCTATTTGAAAAAAATTTTAAATCACTGAAGAAAGAAATTGAAGAGGATATCAGAAAATAGAAAGATCTCCCACGTTCCTGGATAGTAGGATCAACATAGTAAAAATGGCAATTCTACCAAAAGCAATCTACAGATTCAATGCACTGCCCATCAAAATCCCAACACAATATTTTTTGGACCTTGAAAGAACAATACTCAATTTCATTTGGAATAACAGGAAAGTCAGGATTGCCAAAACAATTTTGCTCAACAAAAGAACCTCAGGAGGCATCACCATCCCCCACTTCAAGTTATAGTATAGAGCTATAGTAATAAAAACAGCCTGGTACTGGCATAAAAACAGAGTTATGGATCAATGGAATTAAATTGAGGATTCAGGCATTAATCCAAAAATCTACACAATGGAGTACTACTCAGCAGTAAGAAAAAATGATATCCTAAAATTTGCAGGCAAATGGATGGACTTGAAGAATATCCTTCTGAGCAAGGTATCACAAATCCAGAAAGATACGCAGGGGATGTACTCACTCATTAGTGGACTCTAAACAAAAAAGCGAAAAGCAAAGCATATCCAAGTTGCAAACCACAACCACTGAACAGCTTGGGATCTGAAACACCTTGGACTGGCACCTTGGATCCCATTCCCTCTAGAGGAACACCTGAGTCAGTCTTGATGTTGGGGTGAGGAAACTGGATTTGCCAGGAGTGAATGCTGAACTAAGCCATATTGGGACATTGGGACCTCCTGTCTTTGCTGGGGAGGAGATAGGGAGATGTGAAGAGAGAGTGACTAGAGGGGGCGGGAGGGGGAAGGGACCTTGAACAAGAATATACACAGATAGAAAATGAGACTTTATTCATAATTTTAAAAAAAGAGCAAAAAAAGAAATGAAAAAAGCAGATCTCTGCCAGGATCTGCTTGCCTCTTTGGCCACCACAGATACTGTAGCAAATATCACCCTTAACCTCATCTTAAACAAGTAATAGCACAAGATTCTCAAATGTACCTATAGGTGATTCTCAGAAGCAAATACCTGGTAATCACTAATTTTTTTCTCCAAGCCAGGAAAGCCAATATGGCTATCTACAGACAAATACAAAAATAGATTTATTTTGGCTTTGTGGTAATATATTTTATACTTAATAAAATCAGTCTTTAATATCAGAGGACAGAATCACCCAGTCAAGCATTGAGGGTCAGAGAGTGGTAAATCATGCCTTTATTCCCAGCATGAGAATGGCTAAGTGGTAAACTATGCCTTAATTTCATAACTCAGGAGACACAGAACTTTCTGTGTTTCTATGAATTCAAGGCCTAACAATCAAACAGTAGTAGCTCACAAATTTAATGCTAACTGTAGGATTATGATGCAGAGTTGAACCCAGAAGTAAAACTGGGTAAAGAAGATATTTAAGGCAGACACAGGCAGACATTGAGGTATTCTGTAGAAGTGACGTGCCAGGCTGAGGACTGTTGAAGACATCTTTTACTCTGAGAATTTGGATGAGTAAGAACTGACTGTGGTATGTTTCCTCTCTCTCTCATATTCTAGCTTTCCCCCAATATCTGGCTCTGAGTTTTCATTAAATACCAACTATAATTTGTGTTTCATGGCCTTCTGACTGAATTCTTACTGGCTTTCAAAATTCTGATGTCTAGAAATAATCTATATTGGTGAGCAGGTGAGAGAGGGCTAATGTTGCCTGTGTGTTTAGTTTGGTTCCATAGTATTAAAAACTCATTTTCAATTATTTACTCATCTTTAAAAAAATTTTATTTTAATACACACACACATACACACACACACACACACACACACACACACACACACACACACACCAGTGTTTTGACTGCACACATGCATATGTACCACATGTGTGCTTCGGTTAAGAGAGAGTTAGCTCTCTGGAGTAATGGATGGCTGTGAACTACTATGTGGCTCCTGAAAACTGAACTTGAGTCTTCTGTAAGAGCAACAAGTGTTCTTAACTGCTGAGCCATCTCTCCAGCTCCCAATTATTGGATAATATTAAACCATTAAAGTACATGATAATTCAGACCCCCTAAAAATAAGGATCTAATAACTCACATCATGTTATTATATTCAATCTAAAATATATCAAAATTTCTGATGAGATTCATATGATGACCCTTGAACTAAGTAAGACAGCTAGTGGTAACACATGTTATGTGATGCACATGTTATGTTATACACTAAGTATAGTCTCCATCAGCAATTTAAGTCTTTTCCCAATGACACATAGGGAGGAAACATAAACACCTATTCGTATGTGCTGTGTTGTAAAACATGCGGCCCCTGAGGTAAAGTTGGGAAACGAACCACTGAAACAAGAGTAATATGATGATATATTTTATATTTAATAAAATCAGCCTGTAATATCAGAGCACAGAATCACCCATAGTCTATCCATGAGGGTCAGAGAGTGTTAACACACACCTTTAATCCTAGCATGAGGATGACCAGTGGTGATCTCTGTCTTTAATCCCATAACTAGGAGGCAGAGATCTTTCTATGTTTCTGTGAGTTCAAGGCCTAATAACCAAAAGCAGTAGGTCACACCTTTAATCCTAATTCTAGGATTATGATGTAGAGTTTGAGGTGAAGAAGATATTTAAGGCAGACACAGGTAGACATTGAAGTATTCTGTAGAAGCGATGAATCAGACTGAGGACTCTTGAAGACAGCTTTTACTGTGAGAAGTTGCCTGAATGAGAATTGACTGTGGTCTGTTTCCTTTCTCTGATATCCCACATTTTCCCCAATATTTGGCTCTGAGTTCTCATTAAATACCAATTAGAATTTGTGTTTCACTTGTCAAACAACATGGGGCATAAACCCATGACCCCAAGATTAACAGTCTCATGCCCTACCAACTGAGCTATTTAAGTCTGTTTACTTTCAATTTATTGTGGTAAAAACCCCAGAAGGTGAAGGATGGGCAGTGAACAGTCCACTAGCCTCTCCTCAGTCTAAGCTGAGGATGGCCCTAACTAGTTATTCTTCCAGTATGTAGCCTATTATCTTGCTGTCAAAATTCCCAAGCTGGCAGGAACCAAGCAGAGCTGAGAGTGTCTTCTGATCACCTGAGGTGGGGTGTGCCTTGTCCTACATACTGTAATTTTGTCATCCAGCTAGAGCTGGACCAGGAGAAAAAGAATCAATGAATGGAGTTTGGCAAGGTCAGGGCTTTGCATCATAGCTCCATTCAGTTCTGTGATTGGTGTTCAGCTGACAGATGATGAGCTCTTTCATGCTTACCAGGAAAGGACTGATGTTATGGTACCTCAAATGTGTTGTTCGAAACTCTAATGAGCCAGAGTTTGAATACAGAAGGTAGGATGCCTTCCTTTGCTAGAGAGGGAGGAAAAAAGGGGGTAGTTTTGAAATCTGGAGATCATATCCTGCGGCAGCCAGAAACCCCAGAGCAGTTAGGCAATGTCTAAGAGAGGAGCCTGCCAGACACTGCTTCAAGTCCTGTGGTTACAAGTTCTCCAGACTCAAGCTTGCTATTTTGCCTCTCCAAGCCTTGTTGGCCAATGATGTGCCACAGGGCAGCCCCATACACTTTTGAGGCTTAGTATGTGAATTTTAAAAGGTCAAGATGCATAAACTATCTCTAGGAATATGTGGATCCCGCAGGCACTATCTTAGACACAGAGGAAATCCATGGTGACCAATGACAGTGGGAAAAGAACCCTTTAATGATGTTGTTGGACCATGTATACCTTTACTCCCATGTATAATTTTGAGTTTTGTGATTCTACAGTCCCTTTCAACTCACATTGTTGATGATGCTGCGATAAATGTAATTACCTATAGAGCCACCCAGCTTGTACCAGTATACTCCTTTTTTCCTGCTATGTAGGAAAAAGTGGAAAAGGACACTGGAGATTCATATGGTTCTAAGATTAGGTGTTCTGTGTTCCTCTTCTATAGCTATGAAAGATAGGCCAGCATCTTCCAGTCTTGTTCTGAAGTTTCCCATTTGGAAAGTGAAGACAACAATATGATCTGTGGCAGGGATTATAAGAGGAGGAAACAGAATGAGATCTTATCTATCAATCACTTGTCAATGCTTCAATACATGGAGGGCATCATTATTAGGTTTGTCTTAAAGGTCTGATGGTGATCTTTTCAGAATGGTTACAGAAAACCTGTCTGCTGCAAAATTGGAAGAGGGGTACCCATTTTTAGCAAAAGGAATCTTTCTAGACCAAATTAACATGTCACTATGGAAACTCAGTTCTGGTTTATAGACAGGATAATAGAATTCTGTATGTACCTTCCAAATCTGTAGGCAGGAACAATCCCTGGGCAGGTCCTTGTCCTGTTTTTGGCTGTACTTGCCCTACATAAGTGACAGACTAGACAATGGTCCTGAGGACCTTCATGTCTACCTCTTCATATTCTATGTGGATACCAGCCTGAAGAATAGGCAGAGCAGCCAGATCCCCTGGGGTCCTTACCTGAGATACTCATAGAGCCCATACATGGGCAGGAAGTCAATGTCAGATAAGAACATGTAGGGTGTGCTGATATGCTTCATGGCGACGTTGCGCAGGAGGTTGACAGGATAGAATTGACCCTCCTTGTACACGATGTGGTAGCCCACATTATGTCGGCTCATGAGCACCTCGGATCCCTGGGCATATCGGAGAAACTGTTGGGCTTCAGCATCAGACAGGTAGAGGGCCAGGCTGATTGGCCCCTCCCAGTGCTTACAGATGGCCTCTAGCATCTGGAGTCTGGAAGAGATGGAAAGAAAGCAGCATCAACATGACACTACCTTTGAGCTTCTGTCTCTAACATGTTCAGGTCAATCAGTTGTAAATCTAAATATCTTGACTAAATATGACTGAGTTCCTTACCAGTAAAACAAACACAGAACACCCACCTTGTTGATTCCAGTCCAGTCTAGTCTACTTTAGTAATCTGCTTACAAATGATTGCATGCCATGTTTTCCATTTTAAGCCTCACATTCATCACCACCTACTCTAGGCTTCAGATTCATCCTCAAAGGTGCTATGGCTTGGCTAGGAAGCCTGGTCTTCTGTATGATGGTGTTGAGAATTTTAAAAGATGGGACTGAGGGAAAGGTAGCTGAGTCTCCTTGGATCTCAGGTAATTCTCACTAGTGTGGGCTATTAAAAAATGATTCGCTTTGCTTCCTGTCTCATCAAATGTCTTTTCTTCTTCTAGAAATGCAGTGCCTTTCATTTAAGAGACAGGTTAAAGTTGGGCATCATAGAACACACCATTAATTTCAGCACTCAAGAGGCAGAAATAGGTGGAGGCAGGTGGATCTTTGTGAGTGAAAGGTAGCTTGGTCTACATAGTGAATTCCAGAACAAAATAAAGAGCTACTTTGTCTCAAAAAGCCAATACCCCCACCAAACAATAAATAAATAAATAAAAAGGAGAGAAAGAAAGATAGACACACACAGAGAGATGCTTGACTCCTTTTCTATATAATGCTGTTTTACTTTCTACTTCTTTGTCATGTTTTGACAGTAAAGGGAGCCCTTTGTTTCCCAACATTCATATACATTTCTATTCTTGCCAAACACCCAGAGTCTGAATAGGCTGCTACATTTTGAATTTACAGCTTCTAACACTGTGAAGTAAAATAGATTTGTTTTCTTTTTAAGTACTTAATCTCAGATATTTTGTCACAGCCACACAATAAATATTGCAAAAGGGATGGACTGAGTATGTTTGGGAATATAGTATAAGGTCTGAACGCTTCTAGCCCAAGCTCCTATTCTTTCTCAGAAAAGGCTTAAAAAAGCTTGTGGATCCTCCTAAAACACTGACCATCCCCAGAAGCTTGGCTCTAAGAAATAAGCATTGAAATGAGAAATAACTACAATTATTGACACATTGTTATGTGCTAAGCAGTTTTCAGAATTCTCCCAGTACTCTTGTGTAACTTCCTGTTGAAGGAACTGAGACTACATTTTAGATTTGTGAACTTATTGATCACACACACACACACACACACACACACACACATCCCTTAGTAAGGTCTTAGAATGGGTAAGAAAAGAAAAAAATTAGTATTTGGTGAAAGAAACAGAAAAAACACAGGGACTATGGAAACTCAAGCATACATGGGTACCTGGCTGGAGGAATGTCATCTTTAGTTTTCAGTATTTCCTGCTTCTGGAAGTCTTGAGCAACTTCGCAAAGCTAAGCTGGGTCTGGTGGCTAAGCATGCCTCAATACAGGAGACTAATGTAAGAGAACTGCTTTAAACTCAAGGCTAGCCTATGGTCTACAATAGACCAGTCAGCCTGGGCTCTAGTGAGAGATGCTGTCTTAGAGGCTGGGGTGGGGGTGAGGGGTGGGGGGTGGTGGGGTAGGGACGGGGTGGTGAGAACCTAAATCAAATCACAGATTAACAGAAACAAAGCCACAAAACAACTATGCAAGGCTACTGTGAAGAGCTAAGGACATGGAGGTCCCAAGAAAGAACAAAGGTGTCTCCAATAGGAATGCGGCAGTAAGAAGGTCTGGCAATCAATCATGAATTCTATATCAAAGACATCAGAACATCAAAAGTGCCTGATGTAAGCCTGGAGTAAAAACATAGAAAAAATCCATCAGTTATTTTTTTTTGCCTGCTCAGCAAGAGATACCCACATCATCAACAGTCTCCTGGTCAGAGTGCTTGCTTTACTGGAGCAATTACCATGCATTTCTATGCTTACAAACAAAAAGGAAACAGGCATACTTAGCTCTGTACATTGCCTTTTACCCTAGCCTTCCAGAGCTTTCTTTAAATCATTCTGTCAGCTAATACTGCTCAGATCTGCTACTTCTTTCTCTGGGAAGGATTAAGCAAGGCCCATCTCCCTTGATATTTTACCCTAATACCCTTGTGCTTTCTGTCCCCTGCTAACCACAGCTAATGAGACATGATTTAAAGGATGTATAGACCCCGAACTTGTGGGTCCATTTGTAAAGCAAGTTCCTGCTTTTACTTGGTTCCTGGGGATTTCCTTTGGTGCTTCTATGAAGTGAAGGGACTCTGAGCTCCCATAAAGAATCATGGCCTCAAATCCTTTGAGATTTGAAAGCAAAGAGCAACAGTGATAGACTCTTCCTGTGTAGATAGATAGGAGGAGCTGCTGGAGATGTGTTTAATTTGGGAGAAGATGTCTTAACTCTGGTTTTGAATCTGCATTTCCTAAGGTAAGGAGCAGGCCCCATCTGGCACAGCCTTACTCTGAGGTACACAAAGATTTTGAAATAAACATATAGTCAAAGTACTTAAAGTTCTCAGGAGAAAGATGCCGTTAATATGGAAAATAAGCTAAACTTTAAAGAACATGTTCCCAGGAACCTCAGTGAGGAATAAGTAGAAAAAGTCACACTGCTGCTTCTGAACATTGCCATCAACTAGCCTTCTTGTCCAGAGCTGACCTTTCAATAAGGATGTGCGAATGGATAAACTGAGCTTTACAGAAAGGACAATGATGGTATAAAATGTGTTACTGTAGTGAATTTCTTACTACTTGCTCCTAGTAAGGTGGCAGCCAGATGGTAGCTGTTATTTGATATTCAGAGTGACTACAAAGTGAAGGAAGGAAAATTACTTCTTTAAACCAAGCAGCTGTAAATTAGAAGGGTAGATGGCAAGACCCATGCATCTGTTGGGATCAGTACAGGAGTGTAGAGTGGATGGCTCATTATATGGCAGAAGCCTGTTGAGCTCCTTGCAGTTTGACAAATATCTGGCAATAAGATTCTGCTCCATTTCCTTTGCTTCACCAGAATGATGTCTGACTCTGGGTCTTTCCTTTCTTGGTCTTATTGCTATTGCTATTGGAATTTTCATGGTGATTTGGGCACAGGAGAGTAATGAGTGAATGAAGAACAGTTCACCTGAGGAATGTGTGAAAAGATGAAACTAATGGGAATAATATGGAAATAGACAAAAGTTATATGATTATTTTACTCCTTCTCAGCATAATCTGATGACTACCCCAAATGCTGTAAATGAAATTACCTTATCTGAACCCAATAAAGAATACTTAATGTGTCCTGTTGATTATATTTTGAGGGGCACTGATGCCAGGAAATATTTCATGGATAGATGATATTAGAAACTTATTGGTACAGAAAACTTGAGAACATCTAGTTACACAAAGAAGGCTTAAAGTCTACATGCATGCCTAAAATATCTGATAGAAAGGTGTATTCATAATTAAACATAGAAAACTTAATGTTTCATTATGCTATATGGTGCAAACACTACCTCAATCTTCTTGAGGAACAAAAGTAACTCTCAATCCTCTTGAAGAATAAAAGTAATTCTTTTACATTTGTTTCTTATGACTCAGTATCTAATACTTTGTAACCACAAAGGATGGCTGGCCAGAATAGTTTAGTTAGTATAAAAAGACTTAATCACTTGCTAACCTCAGAGGCCAACTGTTTTCTATCAGCAGGAAAAGTGGTGCTCTCTGAGTGTAGAATTGATGGCCTGTGACTCATTTTTGATCTCCAGACATGGAAGGAAAAAAAATGGGTAGCAGTCTTGAGGAACATTTTGATGTAGTTTTGAAACTTCTTGGAAATTGATTATGCAAATCCCATGTTTTACATGCCTTTCTACACATAGTAGTTTCATTATTAGAAGGATAAATAAAAAAGGTCCTCTCTTAAAAAGATAAGAGTGTAATCAAAATATCCCTGTAGGTGTCTCCATCCTTCCCACATTGACTCCACACCTCCTTCTTGGGACTCTGGCAGGTGGTATGCAAACAGAGACTTTACACTCAAGACTGTTTAATCCCACAGTTTGACCAAAATCCAGTTCAATGAATAGGTGTTGATATCAGAACCAATACCACAAGTCTTTCCTCCTCCTTGCCCAAGTAAAAATAATGTGTTAGTTCCCATTCTTGTTTATATGAGTAAATAGCTGACTTAAAGAAACTGAAAAAGAAACTTAAAGGAGTCAGGGTTTATTTTGGCACATTTTTTTTTTTTTGGCGGGGTGGTGGTGGTGGATGGAATGATACAGTCCATCATGGTTGGGAAGTCAAGGTGGCAGGAGTGTGAGATAGCTATTACCTGAAGTCTTCTGGCAGGAAGCAGAGAGGGAGTGGGGCTGAATTAGAAAACCTCAATTTCTGCCCCCAGTAACCATTTTCTCCAGTAAGGATCTACATTCTAAAGCTTCCACAACCTCCCAAAATAGCACCAATAGCTGGGACCATAAGAGCCTATGGGAGACATTTTACATTCAAAACACCACAAAGGTGCTCTATTCATACTGGCTCCTCCCCTTCTGTGGTCCCTCTTAGAATCTGCCACAAACCTCGACAATTCTCTCATGGCTGTCATTTTTCACACCTGGCCTTTAAAGAGCACCTGTCCTGATACAGTTTGAAACGATATAAAACTCTGTGCATCTCTTTTGATCCCTGAGCTGGAAAGATATAAGAGCCAGAATCATCAGGTCTGGGCCAATCCAAAAAATTTTTCAATTAAAAAACTACAGAATTGTCAGTTTGGGGAAAGTATTAAAGTTGTGCTCATATGTGTTCCATATATGACTGCATAGTTATATGATAAAAGAGCCAAGTTTGGAAGGACTAAGGAATTGAAATTCAGACACCTGTCCAGAGCAGAGTCAAAGATCAAGCAGACCTCTTGTTCAGAGGAGACAGGAGACACACAAGCCCTCTTGCCACAACTGACTAGGAGCTGATTAATTGTGAACCACTGAAGCCATTGGCAGATGCCAGTGCAAAAATACATATAATAATATAAAGAACAACAAGGCAAAATCAGAAGAAACTGGTGGTTCTACAACTACAAGACCTGAACAGAGCAATGAAGAGGAAACAGAAGGAAACAACACCAAAAACACCTTTATGAAGATTACTGAAGCCTTCAAAGAAGATATAAAAATTTCCCTTAAAAAATAATAGACAATACAAACAAAAACTTGGAAGAGATGAACAAATCCTTAAAAGAAATCCAAGAAAAGGTAAACCAAAAAATGAAAGAAACATTCCAGGAACTAAAAATTAAAATATAAGCAATAAAAAAGGCAAAAAATGAGGGAAAGGTGGAAATAGAAAATATGAAGAAAAGAGCTAAAACTACAGATACAAACAGAATTCAAAAGATGGAAGAGAGAATCTCTGGAGTGGAAGACTCCTAGTTGAAATAGATACACCAGTCAAAGAAAATACTAAAACCAAAACAGCCATAACACAAAATGTTCAGGATATCTGGGACACTATGAAAAGAACTAACCTGAGAATAATAGGAATAGAAGAAGGAGAATAATACCAGCTCAAAGGCACAGATAATATAGTCAATAAAGTCATAGAAGAAAACTTTTCTAACATAAAGAAGGAAATGCTATAAAGATACAAGAAACTTACAGAACACCCATTAGATATGACCCCCCAAAAAAGTCTGCTCGCCACATAATAATCAAGCCACAAAACATACAGAACAAAGAAAAAATTTTAAGAGCTGCAAAAGAAAAGGGCCAACTTACTTATAAAGGCAGACCCATCAGAATAACACCCGACTATTCAATGGAAACGATGAAAGCAAGAAGGGCTTGGTCAGAAGTTATATAGACACAAAAAGAGCATGGCTGCCAACCTAGAATACTATACCCAGTAAAATTATCAAACACCATAGATGGAGTAAACAAGATATTTCGTGACAAAGTTAGACTGAAACAATACCAATCTTCCAACTCGGTCCTCCAGAAAGCATTAGAGGGAAAACTCCAACCTAAGGATCCCAGATACACCCATGAAACCACAAACATTCAATAATCTCACAGAAGAAAAGCCCAGAGAAAGGACATACATACAAGCCACCACCAAAAATAGCAGGAAACATCAATCAGTGGTCACTAATATCAATGAACTCAACTCACCTATAAAAAGACACACACTAACAAGATGGATACAAAAACATAAACCATCCTTCTGCTGCATACAAGAAACACACCTCAATCACAAAGACAGACACAAGCTCAGAGTAAAGGGTTGGGAAAAGATTTTCCAATCAAATGGCCCTAAGAAACAAGCTGGGGTTGCCATCCTAATATCTAACAAAGTAGACTTTAAGCTAAAAGCAATTAAAAGGGACCAAGATGGACATTACTTATTCATCACAGGATAAATTGGTCAAGAGGAGATTTCAATCATGAATATTTATGCCCCTAATATAAGGGCACCTACTTTTGTAAAGAAACACTGCTAAAGCTCGAATCCCACATCAGTTCTTATACCCTAATAGTGGGAGACTTCAATACCCCACTTTCACCCCTGCATAGGTCAACCAGACAGAGACTCAACAGAGAACTAAGGAGTCTAACAGAGGTTATGATGTAAATGGATTTAATAGATATTTACAGACACGTCCATCCAAATGCAAAGGAATATACATATTTCTCTACACCACAGAGAACTTTCTCTAAAATTCACCACATAATTGTTCATAAAGCAAATATGGACAGATACAAAAAAATGGAAATAATCTCTTGTATCATATCGGACCACCAGGGCCTGAAGTTGGAGTTCAACAGCATCAAAAATCACAAACAGCCTACCAACTCATGAAAACTAAACATCACTAAGCTGAACCACCTCTGAGACAAGGAAGAAATTAAGAAAGAAATCAAAGTCTTCCTAGAATTTAATGAAAATGAATCCACAACGTACCCAAACTTGTTGGACACAATGAAAGCACTCTTAAGAGGAAAATTCATAGCACTAAATTCCCATATGAAAAGCCGAGAGAAATCCCACACTAGAGAAATAACAGCACAACTGAAAGCCTTAGAACAATTAGAAGTAAACTCACCTAGAAGGAGTAGATGGCAGGAAATAATCAAACTAGAGCTGAAATCAATACAATTGAAACAAAAAGAACAATACAAAGAATCAATGAATCAAAGAGTTGGTTCTTTGAGAAAGTCAACAAGATAGATAAACCCTTACCCAAACTAATCAAAAAGCACACACAGAGAGAGTATCCAAATCAACAAAATCAGAAATGAAAAGGGGGACATAATAACAGACCCCCAGGAAATTCAGAGAATTATCAGATTATAGTTTGAAAATCTATATTACATAAAAATTGAAAAACTAGAAAAATGGACATCTTTTTGGACAGATACCATTTACCAAAATTAAATGAAGACCAGATTAATTATCTAAACAGACCTATAACCCTAAAGGAAATTGAAGCTGTCATTAAAAGCGTCCCAAGTAAAAAAATCCCAGGTCCAGATGGTTTCAGTGCAGAATTCTACCAGACATTCACAGAAGAATTACTACCATTACTCCTCAAATTATTTCACACAGTAGAAACTGAAGGAATATTGCCAAATTCCTTTTAGGAGGTCACAATTACCCTAATACGCAAGCCACTCAAAGACACAACAAAGAAGGAGATTTACAGACCAATTTCCCTCATGAATATTGATGCTAACATCCTCAACAAAAATTTGGCAAACTATATGCAACTATAGATAAAAAATACTATCCACCATGACCAAGTTGGCTTCATCCCTGAAATGCAGGTATGGTTCAACATACAAAAAACCATAAATGTCATCCATCACATAAACAAACTGAAAGAAAAAATCCACATGATCATATCCTTAGATGCGAAAAAAGCCTTTATCAGAATCCAACACTTGTTTATGATAAAAGCCCTGGAAAGATCAGGAATACAGGGAAAATATCTCAATATAATAAAGGCGATTTACAAGAAGCCGAGAGCCAACATCAAAGTTATTGGAGTAAAACTCAAAGCAATTCCCCTTATTTATTCAATATAGTTCTCAAAGTTTTAGCTAAAGCAATAAGAGAACGAAAGGAGATTAAGGAGATACAAATTGGAAAAGAAGAAGTGAAGCTTTCTTTATTTGCAGATGATATGATTGTATACATAAGTGACCCACAAAATTATACCAGGGAACTCCTACAGCTGATAAACACATTCAGCAATGTAGGAGGATACAAGATTAACTCAAAGAAATCAGTAGCCCTCCTATACACTAAAGATAAAAGGGCTGAAAAAGAAATAAGGGAAACATCACCCTTTATAATACCTGAAAATAGCAGTAAATATCTTGGAATAACTATAACCAAAGAAGTTACAGATCTAGTTGACAAAAATTTTAAATCACTGAAGAAAGAAATTGAAGAGGATATCAGAAAATGGAAAGCTCTCCCATGTTCCTGGATGGGTAGAATAAACATAGTAGAAATGGCAATGCCATCAAAAGTAATCTACAGATTCAATGCACTTCCAATCAAAATCCCAACACAATATTTTACGGTTCTTGAAAGAACAATACTCAATTTCATTTGGAATAACAGGAAAGCCAGGATTACCAAAACAATTTTGCTCAACAAAAGAATCTCAGGAGGCATCATCATCCCTGACTTCAAGTTATACTATAGAGCTACAGTAATAAAAACAGCCTGGCGCTGGCATAAAAACAGATGTGTGGCTAAATGAAATAGATTGAGGCATTAACCCAAAAAGCTATGAAGACCTGATCTTTGACAAAGAGGCCCAAAACATTCAATGGAAAAAAGATAGTATATTTAACAAATGGTGTTGGCATAGCTGGTTGGTAATGTGTAGAAAAATGCAAATAGATCCAAGGCTGTCACCCTGCACAAAACTCAAATCCAATTTCATCAAAGACCTCAACATGAACCCAGCCACTCTGAACTTGATAGAAAAGAAAGTGGAAAATACTCTCAATGAATTGGCACAGGTGACCACTTTTTAAATATAACACCAGTGGCATAGACACTAAGAACAACAATCAATATGTGGAACCTCCTGAAACTGAGAAACTTCTGTAAAGCCAAGGACACTGTCAATAGGACAAAATGACAGTCTACCGAATGGAAAAAGATTTTCACCAATCCTACAAGTGATAGAAGACTGATCTCTAAAATATATAGAGAACTCAAGAAACTGGAGCCCAAAACCTTGAATAACCAAATCAAAAAATGAGGTTCAGATCTAAAAAGGGAATTCTCAGCAGAAGAATTATGAATAGCTGAAAGGCACTTGAAAAAGTGCTCAACATCATTAGCCATCAGAGAAATGCAAATGAAGACAACTTTGAGACACCACCTTACACCTGTTAGATTGGCTAAGATAAAAGACACAGATGATAGCCAATGCTGGAGAGGTTGCAGAGCAAGGGGAACACTCCTCCACTTTTGGTGGGAGTGTAAGCTTGTTCAACCACTCTGGAATGCAGTATGGTGGTTTCTCAGAAAATTGGAAATCAGTCTCCCCAAGGATCCAGCAATACTACTTCTGGGTGTATACCTAAAGAAGCATATTCACACTCCAAAGACATTAGCTTAACTATGTTCATAGTAGCATTATTCATAATAGCAAGAACCTGGAAACAACCTAGATGCCCCTCAACTGAAGAATGGATTAACAAACTGTGGTATACCTACACAATGGAGTACTACTCTACAGTAAGAAAATATAATATCCTAAAATTTTCAGGCAAATGGATGGACTTGGAGAATATCCTCCTGAGGGAGGTATCACAAACCCAGAAAGATAAGCAAGGGATGTACTCACTCATTAGTGGACTCTAACCAAAAAAGCAAAAAGCAAAGAATATCCAAGCTGCAAACCACAACCTCTGAACAGCTTGGGATCTGAAACACCTTGGACTGGCACCTTGGCTGCCACTCCCTCTAGAGGAACATCAGACTCAGTCTTGATGTTGGGGTGAGGAAACTGGATCTGTCAGGTATAGATGCTGAACTAAGCCATTTTGGAACATTGCGACCTTGGGACCTCATGCCCTTGCTGGGGAGGGGGTGGGGAGATGTGGAGAAGAGAGAGTGACTGGAGGGTGTGGGAGAGCGAAGGGACCTTGAACAAGGATATACATGGACAGAAAATGTGACTTAATTCATAATAAAAAAAAAAGAAAAAAAATAAAGAAAAAGAAAAACATCATTTTTTTTTTTTAAAAGAAAGTCAAGTTTTACAGATAATTTTTCAAAAACAGGATGAAGCACCACAGAGGATGCTCTAGAATCTCAAAGAAGTTGAGCCTTTCTGTTCTAAGTTTTCCCTGATTCATATCGGAGCCCACAATTGCTTTCTTTCTGTGGAAATGAGCAAAGAGCTCAGGATCATAATTCTTGCCATAGTATAAGGACCAGAATTTATACCTAGTGCATAAACTGGCTCATTTCCTATAGAGGGGTACCTTGGTCAGCCTTAATACTTGGGTGGGGGGAGAGGCTTAGTCCTGCCTCAACTTGATATGCCAGAGTGTATTGACTTAACTATGAGGAGTATATCAGGAAAGTGGAGTCATGGGAAGCTGAGGGGGGTATAACTGAGAAGAGGGAAAGGAATGGTAATGGTCCAGGTAACCTCCTCTATTCTTGTAAGACTTTCTAAGATAACAGCAGATACCTGTAGGGATCCACAGGCATCCAGTCCATGCTGCTGGTCATGGAACAGTGAGCTCATTATGGTGGTCAGCCTAAGCTGCAAAGATTTGGGATAGTTTTGAGCAGCAAAATGTGATTGACTTTGCTGAGATAAGTTTAGAAAGTGTATGGTACAAAGCTGGATTGCTGCAGGTCCCTGACAGCTATAATTTTCTTATTTCTGCTTCAAACAAGTCTTATTCAACATTTTTGCCAATGTTCTTGGAATGCTACGTAGATAAGGCTCCTCTACTTCTGCTTATTAACCAACAGTGGAGAAGACAATAAACAAAAAGTTCAGATGGAGCCATGCACCGGGGTCGGGTCTAAAGCAATAGGAACACAGAAGAAGGCTCATGGAACAG
Organism: Sigmodon hispidus; assembly: GCA_004025045.1. NCBI lineage: Eukaryota > Metazoa > Chordata > Mammalia > Rodentia > Cricetidae > Sigmodon > Sigmodon hispidus. The sequence goes on along the minus strand of PVIH01012644.1, from coordinate 7,547 downwards.
AGACTGTATCAGGCTAGGGAGGGGCATTCTGAGGTGGTGAAATTCATTAGGTAAATCTATGCTGTTTTTGCGTAACCTGTGTGTTCATATCCTAACTCTTACAGTGACAGCATTAGATAGAGGGTGCTTTGAGAAACAATTATATTATAAGGGTGCAACTTTTGTGGCTAGTGCTAATACATTTATAACAGAAAATTCAAACAATGCTCCCTTTAGTAGCCTTTACTCATACTTGAGAATGATTTAGTAAGTTTTTATTAATAATTGTATTAATAATTTAATACAGTTAATTCCTGTAACTTGTCATTGGAAAGCCCACACCCATGCACTTATCTTTCCTTCCAAGAATGTCTTTTTCTTATAGTGCTTATAAACGAATCTGCATTAAAATATCTGTATTAAGCAACCATTCTGCTTTGTAAAGACCCCAGAAATCTCCCTTGCCCCTTATTTACCACATAAAAACTATATGAGAAGAAAATAATTTAGAACTAGGAAGCAGCTCTCACAAGATCCTCAATATGATAAAACTTCAGTCTTGGACTTCAAAACCTCTAGGACCATGGGAAATAAGTTTTTGGTATTTAGAAGTTCTTTAGAATATTCTATTTTATGATAGTAGCCATGGTGGTCTAGGTGTGGTAGTACACACATTTAATCTCAGCATTCTGGGTACAGAAGCAAGTAGATCTCTGTGAGTTCAAGGCTAGCCTGGTCTATAGAGCAAGTTTAAGGCCAGCCAAGGTACTTTATCACAGTACATTCCTATAGTCCTGTGATTCTGGGTCTGGGCTGAAGCTGAAACTCTGTGTTTCTAGTTCTTTCTCTTCCATGTTTAGAAAGAAACCAGGAGATTCATCAGACCCATGATGCCTACAACCATAGTTACCCAACATCTTTGTTAAAGGGATACTAGAAGACAGTGCTGTCACTGACCAGATGTATTACTATAGTGTATTTTTTCTTTTCTTTTCTCTTTCTTTCTTTCTTTCCTTTCTTTCTTTCTTTCTTTCTTTCTTTCTTTCTTTCTTTCTTTCTTTCTTTCTTTCTTTCTTTCTTTCTTTCTTTCTTTCTTTCTTTCTTTCTTTCTGGATTTGACACAGTTAGAAACAACTGGGAAGAGAAAATGGTTAATTGAGGAACTGCCTCATCAGAATGGCCTGTAGGATAGTCTGAGAGGGTATTTTCTTGATGAATAACTGCTATGGAAGAACATACGGAAGGTAGTTCTGGGTTGTATAAGAAAGGCAGATGAACAAGCCATGGGAAGCAAGCAAGAAAATTGTATTTTCTGTGGTCTCTGTTTCAGGTTCTTTCCTGACTTTCTTCAATGATAGACTATGGTGGGAAAATATAAGTCAAACAATCTCTTTTTCTTTCAGTTGCTTTTGGTCATGATGCCTATGACAGTGATAGAGAGCAAACTATCCATTTCCCCAGACCCCTTTGTCATTCCATCCATTTCTATCTTCTGTCACAACTCCAAAGGACAGCAAAAACTGCTGGTTTCATAAAACATGAATTCTAGTTGGTATTTAATAAAAATTTAGAGCCAAATATTGGGGAAAGCTGTAATATCAGAGAAAGGAAATAGACCACAGTCAATTCTCACCCAGCCAACTTCTTAGACTGAACAGGGTAAAAGCTATGTTCATGAGTCCTCTGCCTGGCTGTCTGTCTACCTATACCTACCTTAGATGTCTTATCTGCCTAGTTGTTTCACTTTTGGGAGTTCAACTCTGCATTGTAATCTTAAACGTTAAGATTAAAGGTGTGAGCTACTACTGTTTTGTTTTTAGGGTTTAAAGTCACAGAAATAAAAAAAAGATCTCTGTCTTCTAAATGATAGGATTCAAGGTGTAGGTCACCCCTCAGTCATTCCTGTGCTGGGATTGAAGGCATGAGTTACCACTCTGTGACCCTGGCTTGACTGTAGGTGAATTTGTTCTCTCATAACCCAGGCTGAATTTATTAAATATAAAATATATCACTACAGTTCCACATTGATGGCTGGTGACACAGCTTCTGATTGGAATTCTGGAGATAGAGTTACCAAGCCCATGGGTCAGTTCCCCCAATTTACTATGACATTCACATAGGACCTACCTTTGCCTCAAAGGTTTATAAGCACATTGAAGTATTTCTTAAATTAAAAATCAATACGGGAGGTACCAGCATGTTGTGTCCTAACTGGAAGTATAGGGTGGAGTAGAAGTGGTTTGAATAATTTCTGCATTTCTTTGGTGCTGCATTATAACTTTTATTGCTTCCTGCTACATGCTTCTCTCATGGGATTTTATAGTTTCTTCTATCCTCTCAGTGTTGTCCAGGAGGTAGTACTTGTCACAATGCATTAGAAGCTATCCTGTATCTGTTTAAGCTTGGGATATGTGTAATTTGAAGGGAAGGGTTATATGATCAGTGTTTGCTGCTAATGCAGCTGGAACTGGAGCTGGAGCTTTCTGCAAGGTCTCAAGAAAAAATAAGCTACCTAGTCATTGTGGCCAAGGCCACTGTGATTCTTCTACTGGCAATGAGTGCAGGAGCTAGGCTTAGTCAATATTACTGTTGATAACAAGTGTTGGTTGATACACAACCAGGAGCCTGTACTGTAAACCCAACAAATTATGCTATCAGTTTGTAAATCTTAGTATGTATGGAGGTGAACACACACACACACACACACACACACACACACACACACACACACACAGACACACATTACACACACAGGAGCAACTACTATTTGTTTATATTATTACTTTTCCAGCACTTTACATCATCTTATGGTGTAGAATCCAAAGAACAGTCGATGAACATGACTTGAAAGTATCATCACATTCTTCATAGAGGAGTGAGGCTGACTCCAATCCACATATCTCAGAAATGGTTCAGCTGGGGTGAGTGCAGATCTTCCTTTTCTCATGGTCACATTATAACCATGGGTATAATTACAGTAATAATATCATCATCCACAGTTAACAAACAGGAAAACTGAGACTTAGAAAGGCAAAATGACTTGTGCAGGAAGTTACACTCAAGATCAGAGCCATTGAGAACAGTGTCTGCCTCCTAGGATCGGTTGCTGTGCATAGCTATACCACTGGTGTGTGTGTACATCAAAGGCCAATGTTGAGTATCTTCCTCCACATTTCTCTGAGCTTATTTTCTGAGAGAGGCACCATCTTTTATTAGTTACAGTCAGTGTCATTTTCAGAGAGCCATGACATGTAAGTCTCTACTCATCTGTTTCTGGATGGTGCTCTGTGCTCCTTCAGGTTTTGCACATTCTTTATCCACTCATGACTAATAACAGTGTTTACAGAACACTCTTTGCATGCCTGATACTGCTCTTAGTACACGGAGTCACAACATTCCTAGATCAATTCCATGTCATGTCATATTCATCCATATCCCAGACAGGAATGTTCAGTAGCCTAACAGATAGTCCTTTTGTAATGAGGCAGTATGGTGTTGTGTGAAATTATGATTGTGTTCTGACAAATAAAGCTTGCTTGGAGTAAGCCAGTAGCTGACCTTAGAGGTTTGGAGGACTGTGGAGAGAGGAGACTGGAAGTGGTAAGGTGGGGCTGAGAGAGGAGCTGGGACTTTTAGGATAGAGGAATGGAAGATGCAGGAAGCTACTGGTGGCTGCTCCTGGTTCTCTGACCTTTTCAGTTTCTTGCTCAAATATTTAACTCACAATTACTTACTGATTAAGATTAATTAGATTAAAGCTTCAGTATGATAAAAAAGGGCACTAGGTTAGGGCAGCCATGTGTAACTTAAAGAAGTTGCTTAGCCTTCTATATAAGAGTCACTATATAAAATACCTAGGTAGAGAAAAGCTGCTTATGTCTGGGGCAGTGACCTCAGGGCTTCAAATCCATTCATCTCATGTAGCCAGTGAGGCTTGCAAAATTATAAGTAACAGCTGGAGAACTGTTGGATGGATGACTCAGCAATTAAGTATGTACTACATTTGCAAGGACCTGAGTTTGATTCCCATTGGCCACATCAGGCAGCTTACAACCAACTGTAACTCAGCTGCAGGTGATCCAACACCCTCTTCTGGCCTCTGTGGGCACTGCACTCAACAAAAATTTTTGTCAGTTAGTTGAATATATGATCATCCTTCCCATCATAGGCCCTTTGGACTCCCTAGTTCATCGGTCAGGAAAACATTTTATTTGAAATTGATGCGTTGAAATTGGACAAACTACTCAAGCCACACAACTGTCATCCACATCCAGAGGGTCTAGTTCAGTCCCATGCAAGTTTTCAACTGTCAGTCCAGTGTCAGTGAGCTCCCAGTAGCTGGTCAGATGTCTCTGTAGGTTTCCCCATTATGATCTTGACCCATTTGATCATATAATCCTTCCTTTTTTTTGAATGGATTGAGAGCTCAGCCCAGTGCTCAGTTGTGGATTGCATCTGCTTCCATCAGTTGCTAGATGAATGTTTTATAATAACCATTAGGGTGGTCATCAATTTTATTATAGGAGAAGGCCAGTTTAGGCACCCTCTCCACTATTGCTTGGAGTCTTATGTGGGGTCATCCTTGTGAAGTCCTGGGAGTTTCCCTACTGCCAGGTTTTTTCCTAGCCTCAAAATGATTTTCTCTGTCAAGATATCTGTTTTATGTTTCTACCTCTTTGTCTCTTCCCCAACTCTACCATCCTGTTCCCTCGTGTTCTCTTCCCATTTCTCCTACCCCTCACCCCTGCCATCCCATGCTTCCAATTTACTCAGGGGATTTCTTTTCTATTTCCCCTTCTTAGGGGGATCCATGGATATCTCTTTTAGGGTTAATCATTTAATTTGCTTTAAGATTTTAAGGCCTGAAGAAGATACAGTCAATATTTCATCATGGATAAGACAGAAAGGATCATTAGGTTCCATAGTCAGAGAAAGAGGGATTGGCAGGTGATGGTTGCTGAGAGAGGGGGGAGCCATTTTCTTTAGGGGTGTTGCCTATAATAGATTATCCAATGTTGTAGTAAGTTTTTTTTTTTTTTGTCTGTTTTGGGTCTAGGAAGTTTGTAACTTGGAGTTTGTAACTTGGCGTGTGTGGCGGCTGTGGTTTGGAACCTGGTCTGTGTACCCGCGGCTTTTGTCTCCCAAAAGAAATGAATCACACGCTTATATACTTTAACACTGTTTGGCCTATGTCTTATGCCCATTACTAGCTAGTTCTTTTTTTTAAAATTAACTCATTTCTATTAATCTTCTCGCCACGTGGCTCAGCCCGTGGCTGGCCGGTAACTCTTACATGTCTGTTCTTCTTGGGGGTCTGATGCAGAGTGAGTAACTCCACCCTTTCCTACCTGCCTGGCTGTCTTTGATTTTTTATTTACTTTTACGGTGCCCTGCATGGGTCTAAACAGTTATTTATTTATATCGTGTAGAGAACATTTTATCACATTTCTTCTTTTTTGTCTAATTAAAAAGGAAGGTTTCAATTTTTATATAGCAAAATTACACACAACAGAACAGCTCTCAAGCAAGAATTATAGTTATAATATCTAGTTTATTTGTATTTTAAAATTAAAGAGAATATTTTATTATCTATTTTATTATTGTGAGTTTAAAGTTTTATATCTAATATACTTTTTGAACTAAAAAGAACTATATTTATAATTATTAAACCTTTAACTACATCAAAGACCACAGAAGGATATAATATTATGTAAATAAAAAGGAAGTGTAAGTAACTTTTAAAGTCTAGAAAATGACAGAGATGACATTTATTTGTCTGGACAGTCACTTAAAGTTTTTTTGTAACGTTGGGGCATTTATCTTTAGCTATTAGGCCCAACGTCTCTGGCAAACCTTTTAGTGATGTAGGAAATTTGACACAGTCTATTAGTTGTTTTTTTTTTTTTTGTGTCTTGAAGAATGTTTGGCAATGTTTTTTGTAAAGCAGGAACCTGAAGGACTATCTCGGCTTGTTCTGCCCACATTTAGAGGTCACTTTTTTTATGGAACTTGCATGTCTAGTTCATATAGCATATTATCAAGCAGTCAATATTAGAACAGTTTTTTTGTCAAGTGGCTAACTGTTGTCACAAAGTAAATTCCATATGAAGTTTTTTCAATGCCCATCCTTTCTCTGAAATACATTGGTGCTGCCAGGAATAGACCTGTCTCATTGTCTAGAAAAGTCTAAGTTTTTAAAATATCTTAAATGTCATATTTTGTATGTCTTTGAAGTGTTTGAAAACTACCTATCTAACTGAAATATATTTTTGTATATCTATAAAAACTTAACTAACATGACTATAAGTTTGTTTATCATAGATGACTATTAATTTGTATTTTTCAATTACACATTACAATTTTAAATGAGTTACATCAGCATCATACCTTAATCAAGAGTAGAAAAACACATACAGCATAACAAAACTGACCTTAAGTTTGTATCAATAAACCAAAATCCACTTATCTTTTCTAATCATTCCTATATCATATCCTCCTCCCCCAATTTTTTTTTAAATTGACTACGATCATTAACTAACTATTTATAATGAAAACAAGCATTAATAAGGAATATTTTTGGGAAATTGGACGAAGCTTTTTTATTATTTTTTGTTGTCAAAGGACAATGACAATCTCATGGGGTTTTGAAGCTGGATCATCTTAATTGGCTTCTTGGAAGCTGAGAATGTTTATTTAGGTGGCCTTGGTAGATGGAATTACATTTGTTTAGAACTAATTTATAGGTTTTGATCTTTTGTGGAGACAAAAGCAGAAACTTTTTTTTAAGTAACATATTTTTATAAATAGATTTTAAAGTCAAGACATTTTTAAAATATAAGTATTGGTTTAACTTAGTAGCTTTAGTAATAAATTGTTTTTTGTAATTAGTTTATTAAAAGTTAAGAAATTAAAATAAAATGTAATAATTATAATTTAGACTCTGTTTATTTGTTATTTTTTGTGGCTTTTTTATTTTTATTTTTTTTAAAGGTTTTTTTTATTTTTTATTTTTTTTGAAGTTTATGTGTATTTTATATATATTGTATTTGTTTAGAGGTTTTGAGAGTCTAAATTTGTTTTATTGAGAATTTTTAATTATTTTTTAATTAAAAGAGTTTTTAAAATGTTTGTATCACTTTAATTGTTGACTTTGGTTTTTTTGGCAGCTTTTTAGTATGGTGGAGGAGCCCGCTGTTGGTTTGTTGCTGTTGGCAAAGAGCGGGCTCAGGAAATGTTGTAACGAGAAGAATATTTTTAAACTGTTTTTTTTTTTTTGTTTAGTATAAACAGAAACTTTAAATTAATTATATTTGTGTCAATTTTGTCGTGAAATGTATGAGTTTAAGCTGTGTGTTGTGGACACACTATTTTTAAATTTTTGTTTGAACATTATCTTGTCTCTGTATTGTAAATCAATTTAAATACGCAATTTAAAAAATTGTTTTAAACTTTTTTAGGCTTTATGCGGGTGTTTGTGCCCCACGTTGGGCGCCATCTGTTGTAGTAAGTTTTTTTTTTTTTTTTTTTTTTTTTTTTTTTTTTTTTTTTTTTTTTTTTTTTTTTTTTTT
>PVIH01012643.1:0-62503 GCA_004025045.1 Sigmodon hispidus | reverse complement strand
AAAAAAAAAAAAAAAAAAAAAAAGAAACTGAACTCAGCGAAGAAGGGTAGCTTGGAGAAAAGGAGTCAGAGGGCGTTCCAGTCCATAACATGTGTGGATAAACCCATCCTTGTCCTTGTGGTGACTTCCTTTCTAAGTTCAGTGTGACTCTGGGACAGAAAAGAAAACAAACGTTTACTGGGTTCTTCCAGCACTTTGCTCAGCAGCCCTGTGTTCACATTCCCCATCCCTACACTTCCACAGTTGTATAAGGTTTAAGAGGATTCCCATTTTATAGAGGAAAGGCTGGGTCTTAGAGCAGTTAAAGAGTATCTCTGGCTCCCTCACTTACTACATATTGTCCTCCTCCTTACAAGGCTCTTTATAGATTATATGAGGTGGTCTTTGTGAACACTGGGAGCATCCAGGATCTTGCCTGGCCTCAGTCTTCCATCTCCAGTCAGTCCTCCTAATCCTGCTGCCAGGGAGGGCCTCTGTCTACCCCTGGAATGCTTAGCTGCAATACCCATCCTGCAGACCAACTAATGTAAGACTGCAGCCCCCCATCTTCCTCCCTCCCTACATCCTCAACCCTCCATAAGACTAACCACTCCATAAAAACATCCTATGCTTTTTTTAAATGCATTTTTATTTATGTGTGCCATGTGCATAGGAGCCCACCGGGGACAGAATGGGCCATGAGATCCCTTAGAGGTAGAGTTACATGTGGTCATAAAAAGCTGCCACACATAGGTGCCAGGACCTAAACTCAGATCCTCTGGAAGAGCAAGTACTCTTCACCACTAATCCATCTCTCCGGCCCCTTCTGTTTATACCTTCTATTCCCTGATGCCACGAAGAAGCAAGCCACAAACACACTCATTTATTATCTTGATCTTGTCCTAGCTGAGGCCCAGCACCTGGATGTTCAAAACCGTCTGTTAAATAAATATTGGCGTGTTTTTCTTTCCTTTCTCCCTTCATCTCTCAAGGTCGTACAGCTTATTAGATCAGAAGTCTGACTTTCCCAAGTATGAAAAAGATGAAAATTCCACTGTCAGTGATAATGAAACAACCAAAGGGCTCTATGATAAAAGCATGCCCTGATCATAGACAAGTAATCTTTCCAAGGTCTCTCCCTGCAGCAACTCTGTGCTGAATGAAAGAGGCCGAGGACTTTATTTCCTTTCCTTCCCCACCTCCCTTCTTAGAACATTGTTGAAACTTGGGTGGCAAGAAGGTATTCATTCTGTTTTCCAACATTTTGGTTCAAGCATTTCTTGACTGATTCCTAGATGATGCACAGAATATGTGCATGGCTGCCACAGAAGAACACCAGCAAGCTATAACACTGCAGAGCTAAAACGAAACTATATCTTGGAGGTCCCCCAAAGAAACATTTGGGGAGTTCAGAGAAGGCATCTCATCTCAGGGATCCCTGGCTATGCTGACAGACAACCACAAGCAACTTGTCCAGCAGAGGTAAGAAGCTGCTCCAACAGCAATCCTGAAGCAGCAGGAGCACTTGGGAGCATGCAGACATTAAGCGCAGGTGGTCTGGATACAGATATAGGCTGGGCAGCACAGTGTCTCTTGTGTTAAAGGAAAGGACTTAGGTTTTATTTATGAAAACCTGGCTGATCCAGTTCACATTCACAAGGATAATCCTAAAGAAGGAAAATTGTATTCCAAGCTAAGGACAGCAAAGAAGAGCTGGGTGTGGTGGTCCATGCCCACCACCCCAGCACTCACTAAGTTGAGGCAGAGGACTGTCGCTATGTTTGAGACTATGATGTAAGATTCTGTCTCATGGAGCTGGAAAGATGGCTCAGAGGTTAAGAGAACTGACTGTTCTTCCAGAGGTCCTGAGTTCAATTCCCAGCAAAACCACATGGTGGCTCACAACCATCTATGATGAGATCTGGTACCCTCTTCTGTAAACTGTGTGCTTAATAAATAAATATTTTTTAAAAAAAGATTCTGTCTCATAACAAGAGAGAATGATTAGTTCGGTTTAGTGGATAAACACTTAGTATAAATGTGTAGAGGCTGGAATTTGGATCCCTATCACCCTCTGTGAAGTTGGCGGATGTGGTCACCCAGGTGTTACCCCAGAGCTTGGAAAGCAGAGACAAGGGATCCCCCAGCAAGGCTGGCTAGCTAGGCTAGCCAAACCAGCTGGCTCTGAGTTCAGTAAGAGACCTTGCCTCAGTTATTAAAGTAAAAAGCAGTCAGGAAAGACACATGATATCAAGTCTGACCTCTGCGAGTATGTGCAGGCATGTGAATGCACATTCACTCACACTGTACCCAAACATGCAAATACACATATACTCATGCATATCACATACACACACAAAAAAAAATCTTAAAAGCATCAAAAGCAAAACAAAAAAAACCCATTCAAGGAATACTTGAATATTATTTAAAAATGCTTTTGAGAAAATAAAAATTTCTGCCTACTTGCTTGTGATATACCTAGCCCTTTGCTCAAGTTGATAAGAGAGAACACAGACACATTACAAACATGCATGGCCAAGAGGCTACCTGAGAATGAACCATGTGTCCTAGAGAGGCTGGTTGCTCTGCACCTGACCATGGGCAGCTGCAATAAGCCTGGGGATGGCCAGCCTCCAGAGACCAAAGAGTCCCCAGGCAGGCGAATCTATTTTGGGTTTTCTTGAAAAATGAATTCACAGAAAGAGCCTCATGTTGACGTCAGTTCTCATCATGGGGACTTGACTGACCCACTTCTTAGGGACTTTCCAGACTAGGGATTACTTGTTGGCAGCTCACAGGTTCTGTTTATGGCTGTTCATCAATTATCATCTGAATCATCCAAAACAAATTAAAACAACTTTTAAAATCCCGGTAAGCATACAGTAATCTGGAGATTTCACATAAAAATTGGGCTCCAGCTCCTTGTGGGAAAGGCTGGAAAGCAGTGATTTGCCTTCTTCTCTGACACAGTAGGTTGGCAGGAGACAATGGCCTCTGTCTCTCCCCATTGCTTCCTACCCTTCCTCCTAGATAGGGCATGATCTCATTGCCCAGCCCCGATGTGACCTTTCAGGAATTCAGGCGATTTGTGAATCTCCAGAAACTGACCTTGAACATCTTTGATACACTCTCACCCCATTTCTAGTCTGCATTTATCAGATTATCTATTTAAAAAAAAAAAAAAAAAAAAAAAACACATACTTTTCCTAGGTTAATTAGCCCTGCCAAAACATTTCCTCTGGTAGATTACTCGACACCAATAAAAGCTTGGCATTTAACAGCACAGAACTTAATAATATACAAGGAAGACAAGAGGGAAAAGTGGGTTAAGACAGGAGAGAGAGTACCCCCAGAAAGTCAGATCCCATGCCTAAGCCACTGAACCACTTAAAAAAGGAAAGACATAGAAGGTGATAGAGTGGGGCCCGGAGAAGGAGCTAGAAGGGAATTATCTCAGTAGGAAGTTAGAAAAGATGGGGAGTATGAGCAGGCAAGGAAAGACCCTTCCCCCGACCAAGCCACATGGGCTAATGTTTAACAGCAAAACATTAATATCTATGTACTTATCCATCTTTCTAGTAATTAAACTTAAGATGTTTGGGAATTTTGAATGAGGTGTTAAGTGCAGAGTATGTTAACTTAGGCAAGAGTGAACTTTTTCCAGTTCAAAGTTAGTGCCTCAGCAAGAGGAATAAGGAGTGATGGAATGTTTCACCCAGATGGTTTGACTCTTTAATATCTACAAACACTTTGAAAACACTTAAAATATTTCTCAGCGTTTTCTGTACAGTTGCATTAGGTGATGATTGCTGGCTTGCTTGGTTCCTGTTTGGATTTTCCTTTGCTCTCTCTCCAAACATCTTTTGGACTTAGAAGGCTGTAGTTGATCCACAGAATTGGAACTTGGGGGCATGATAAGTTAGGTAATAAAGACTTGAGAGTGCCAACAGGTGGTTTCATAACCTAAAGCCTTGAGATTCTTCCTTTATCTTGCTGCTCCCCATGAGCTCTGAGCTTGATGATGCATATTTGAGACATACACATTCTCCACATTAAGATAAGGCTATGTCCCCTCAAATATGGGATTTCACTGGAGCTGTGGAAGAGTTCCAATACTGCTTGATAATTACACAAAAGGAAGAAGTCTCCAATTGGCTGAATAGACAGGGCTTGGACAAAAGTTAAAGATCCTGGGGGTGGGGGAGAAAACACCATGAAAGTCCACTTCCTGAGACCACCCTCTCTGCCCTCTACAATACAAGAAACTTCTTTTCCAAAGGTGTAGCCCCTTTCACAGAGCACAAAGGACTTGCAGGTGCAGCTAGTTAAGGTACATAGCAGGGTGCAGTACACAATGCCGTGAATGCTTCCCTTTCATTTTGTAAAGTTTAGCAGTGTTCCCCTGCAAAGATACACTGTCTGGAAAAAAACACCAAAGACTGGGCTGAAGAGATGGCTCAGCACTTAAGAGCATTGGCTACTCTTCCAAGGAACCAAGGTTCAAGTCTTTGTACCCACATGGAAGCTTACAATCACCTGGAACTTTAGTTCCAAAAGATTCCATGCCCTGTTCTGGACTCTAAGGTCACCAGGCATGTACCTGGTACACAGACATACACACAGGCAAAACACCCATAGGACTAATATAATAATAAATTGTAGCAAAGTGCTATATTAATGCCATGTGAACTCCAAATAGCAAAAAAACTAAACATGTATCATTTAAAAAAAAAAAAAAAAAAAAGCAATGACGATCTAAAAACCCTTGAATGGGGGCGACAGGGTAGAAGAGGCTTTAGAGATGATTCAGCAGTTAAGACATTGGTTGCAAAAGGTAAGAGTCCTGAAGCAATGCAACCCGTTGGACTCTGTAACCTGAAAGACTCACCCTGCTGCCCAAACCCACCAAACCCATCATCCTCCCCCTGACCAAAAATCCCCCACAACATCAGCAGCTCCTACAGGCACAAGAACCACCTGTACCAATTGGAAGAAAAGGTGAGTAAGCCAGGGCACATCCCCTGCTCCTGCCCCTCCCCCTCCCATCTCAGCCCCAGCAGCTGGTCAGCAAGTAAGAGTCCTGCTGGCAGACCTTCCACCACCACCACCACCACCCACTGGACTCTGTAACCTGCAAGACCCACTCTACCACCCAAACCCACCGAACACATCTTCCTCCCCGCTAGAGGTATAAGTACCACCTGCCCCAACTGGAAGAATAACCTCCCAGTGAACGGTCCCACCTAGCAACAACAGTAGACCATATAGGCACAAGCACCACCCACACCAGTAGGAAGAACAGGTACAGGCAAAACCCACACCAACTGGTAGAACAGACTCCATAGGCACAGGCAAAACCCACATCAGTTGGAAGAAGGGACCCTGTAAGTACAAGTAAAGCCCACACTAGCCAGAATAATTAGACAATACACTGGATCTAGGCACTGAAACCTCCACAAACCTCAGCTGAGACAACCCTACCAGACGTGATAACCAGCCAGTCACCAGAACCCTTGCCATTCAAACCAAAAGATAATAAAGGAACAAAAGACCCATCCAACAAGGACATCACAGGAATCAATATCTGTTCCTATAATTATCCCAAACCCACATGAGTAAATGGCAGTGTAAGAATACATTCAACAACAAAAAAAAAACAATATGGTACCACCAGAACCTTGTAGTAAATAAATAGAAACTATATAATTTTTGGTATATTACATACCAAATAGCTTATAAAGGTAGACCTATCAGAATTACATCTGGCTTCTCAGTTGAGACTCTAAAAGCCAAAAGGTCCTGGACAGATGTTATACAGACATGAAGAGACCACAAATCCCAGCCCAGACTACTATGACCAGAAAAGTTTTCAATTACCATAAACATAGAAAACAAGATATTCCATGACAAAACCAGATTTAAGCAATAGCTATCCACAAATCTAACCTACAGAAAGTACTAGGAGAAAAAAATTAAACCCAAGGAAGTAAGCTGCACCTACAAAAACACAGACAATAGATAATCTCACAGCAGTCAATCCCCAAAGAAGGGAAACACACACACACACACACACACACACACACACACACACACACACACAGAATACCAACAACAACAAAACCAAAAAATAATAGGAATTAACAATCACTGGTCATTGATATCTTTTAATATCAACAGACTCAATTTGCCAATAAAAAGACACAGGCTAATAGAATGGATACAAAAACAGGATCCATCCTTCTGTTGCATAAAAGAAACATATCTCAACTTCAAAGACAGACATTACTTCGGAGTAAAACGTTAGGAAAAGATTTTCCATCAAATGGACCTAAGAAACAAGCTGATGTAGCTATCCTAATGTCCAACAAAATAGACCTCAAACTAAAATTAACCAAAAGAGATGGAAAAGGACATTTTATATTTATTACAGGAAAAATGCATCAAGATGAAGTCTCAGTTCTGAACATTTATGCTCCAAATGCAAGGACACTCACATTTGTAAAATAAGCATTCATTACTAAAGCTTAAATCACACATCAAAACCACAAAGTAATAGTGGGAGACTTCAACACTCCACTCTCACCAATGGACAGGTCTGCCAGAGAGAAACATAACAGAGAAATAAGGGAGCTAACAGATGTTATGACTCAAATAGACTTAACAGACATCTTTAGAACATTCCACCCAAACACAAAAGAATATATCTCTTCTTAGCACCTCATGAAACTTTCTCTAAAATTGACTACATACTCAGTCATAAAGCAAATCTCAACAGGTACCAAAAAATTGGAATAACCTACTGTATCTTATTGGATCACCATGCTTAAAGTTAGAATTCAACAACACAATTTACAGAAAGCCTACAAACTCATGGAAAGTGAACAATTCTCAACTGAATTACTACTGGATCAAGGAAGAAATAGAAAAATTAAAGACTTCCTAAAATTTAATGAAAATGAATCCACAACATACCCAAACTTATGGGACACAATGGAAGCAGTGCTAAGAGGAAAGTTCATAGCACTAAATGCCTGCATAAAGAATTAGGAGAAGTCTCACACTGGTGACTTAACAGCACAGCTGAAAGCTCTAGAACAAAAAGGAGCAAACCCACCTGTAGTAGTAAGTTTCTGGGCCTGGACTTTTGGTCCTAGCACTGAGGTTCTGACCTGCTGTCCTTATATTAATTTTATGCTGCTTGACTTAGGGCCCAGGCATATAACTTGCTAACTCCCTCATCTTAACTCAACCCATGATTCTTATCTTATTCAGCCATGCAGCTCAGTACCTTTTTTCAGCAGCATTTCAACTTCTTTCTTCTGTATCTTCTGGTATCTCTGCTCATCTCTTCCTACTCCCAGAGTTTTATTAGTCTGCCTTCAGCCAGTCAGCATTTTTATTAAACCAGTAGGTGGAACAATTATTTACAATGTAATAACAAAATTCCACTACACTCACCCAGCATAAGTAAACAACAGGAAATAATCAAACTGAGGGCTGAAATCAATAAAATAGAAACAAAGAGACCAGTACAAAGAATCAATTAAACCAAGAGTTCTTTGAGAAATTAACAAGATAGATAAACTCTCATCCAAACTAACCAAAAGGCAGAGAGAGAATATCTAAATTAACAAAATCAGCAATGAAAAGGTGAATATAACAAAAAAACACTGAAAAAATCCAAAACCATAGATCATACTTCAAAAAACTATACTTCACAAAAATTGGAAAATCTAAAACAAATGCACAGTTTTCTGGATAGGTATCACCAAAATTAGTCAAGACCATATAAGCAATTAAAATAGACCTATAACCATTAAAGAAATAAAAGCAATTGTAGGGGGATTGTATTCTGTTTCATTGTAAATAATTGTCTCATCTACTAGTTTAATAAAAACACTAATTGGCTCAAGGCAGACAGAAAGTGTGGGCAGGGCTACCAGACTAAGAAAACTCTGAGAACATCTCAGAACAGACACAGATGCCACAGAGATGCCTGAAGACGACACAAAGGAAAGAAGAAAAGGTACCGCCACATGGCTAAACATCATAAGAATAATGGGTTAGCTTGCTACACATATATTTTCTTTGTGTTCAGCTTTCCCTCTGAATTTCTTTTGCATCCCTGTATATCCTTATTAAAGGTCTCTTCCCCCTCCCACTACATCTGGTCATTTTTCTTCTCTGCAACTCCCCATCCCCTCCCTGGGCAGGGAGCAGACGGTCCTATGGTCCCACTGACCCAATAATGCTTGGATCAGTCTTCACTCCTGGCCAAATCCAGTTTTGTCCCCCCTCCCTCAAGAGTGAGTCAGGTGTTCCTATAGTTGGACTGGGATTTGAAGGGTCAGTCCAGAGTGTTTCTGATCCCAAGCTGTTCAGTGGTTGTGGTTTGCCGCTTGGGCATGTTTGGCTTTTTTTCTTGTTTGTTTGTTTGCTTAGAGACCACTAGTGAGTGAGTACATCTCCTGCTTATCTCTCTGAGTTTGTGATACTTCGCTTAGGAGGATATTCTCCAAATCCATCCATTTGCATCAAGAAACATATCTGTTTTTTTGATATGTTTCTTGATGCAAATGGATGGATTTGCATCCAGTCTTATTTGCATTTCCACCCTTGATAAGCCATGCTTATGATTCTTATCCTCTGTATAGTTATTGTTAATTCTTCCGCATTTTAAATTCTTTTTACTGTTTTTTTGATAAATACAAAATAAAGAAGGAAGAAAAAAAAAGAAATTAAAAAAAAAGAATAATGGGTTAGTTTAAGGGTAAAGAGTTAGCAAGCTATATGAGTGGACCCTAGGTCAATCAAAGTAAAATTAATATAAACCTGTATGTGATTATTTGAGGATAAGCAGAGCTGAGAGTGGGCCTGAACCTCTGGGCTAGACTGGAAAATCCAGGCCAGAAACCAATTCTAATAATCTGTCATTAAAAGTCTCTCAACCATAAAAAGCCCAGGGACACATGGTTTCAACAAAGAATTCTACCAGAATTCTAAAGAAGAACTAATACCAATACAACTCAAATTGTTGCACACAATAGAGACAGAAGGAATATTGTCAAATTCTTTCTATGAAGCTACAGTAATCCTGATACCCAAACCACACAAAGATAAAATAGAAAGTAAATCATTGACAAATCTCCCTCATAAGACTGATTCAAAAATACTCAATAAAATACTGGCAAACAAAATCTAAGAACACATCAAAAAAAAAAAAAAATCATCCACCATGATCAAGTAGGCTTCAACCCAGAGATGTGGGAATGGTTCAATGTACAAAAATCTGTCAAGGTAATCCACTATATAAGCTAACTGAAAGAAAAAAAAATGATCATCTCATTGAATGCTGAAAGAGGCTTTGACAACACTCCATTTATAATAAAAAAAATCTTAGAGAAATTCGAGATACAAGGAACATACCTAACCCCCCAACCCCTACAAATCAGGATGCCAAACTCCTTAGACACTTTCCATTGCCATGCATGCCATCACGTTTCCCACCATGGTGATAATGGATTAACCACATCTGAAACTGTAAGCAAGGTCTGAATAATTCTTCTTCTTCTTCTTCTTCTTCTTCTTCTTCTTCTTCTTCTTCTTCTTCTTCTCCTTCTTCTCCTTCTTCTTCTTCTTCTAAATAGAATTGCCTTGGTCATGGTGTCTCTTCACAACAACACAACAGTGGCTAAGAAAGATGGCACCAGGGACTACAGTAATTCTGTGACAGGCCTGACCATGTTGTTTGTTGGAAGAATACAGAAGACTTTGGGACTCTGAGCTATAAAAGTGGTTGGATGGGTTACATATAACATAACGGACCATCCTAATAAGATTCTAGAAGGCAATGCTGAAGGTTCTTTGTAATGTAGCAGCCCAGCTCAAGAAATTTCAGAAGAGAAGACTATTAGTAAGTGGCCTAGAGACCACTCTTGTGATATTTTTGGTAAAGAATATGGCTGATTCGATATTTTTGGTAAAGAATATGGCTGATTCTGCCTGGAATCTGATTGGAGCTAAATTAAAGAGTTTTGGATTAATGGTATGGGCAAGAGATTTCAAGGTAGCCTTGCACTGACTCCGTCAGCTGGTTCTTACTAATCCCTCTTATGTGTAGATCTATAGTGAGAGGGGCAAGATGGACAAAGAGGAAGGCAATGTGAATGTCTGGGGAGAAAAGGAGCATCAGGACTTCCAATAGAGCTAAGCACTGTGCTCAAGGAGAGTCAAAAATAAGTTTAAAGAAAAGCCTAGTGGAATAAAGGGAGTTGGGACCTCGGAGAAAGAGTCCACCCAATTCAGCCTCCAACCTGTGAAGAGAAATTCAAGGAAAGCTTAAGCAGTGAAAGAAATTCTGCACCTCAGAAAGCCAATGCAAATGTAATTGGAAGGGAGGACCAACTTCCAGCCCCACCAAGCAGCAGAACTTGGCAGCTTTGGCTGGTGGTTCTGGCTTTAGAATCAAGGATACAAGAAAGGAGTTGTGGAATATCCCTCTGGAGCTAAGGAAGGCTACTAAGGCCTGGCATGTGTCAAAGATATCCCTGAATGGAGGCCTAGAGGGCCATTGCATGAAGCTGTGCAAGTGAAGCCTGGATTGAGACCTCAACATGCTGGGACACCTGCCAAGGAGGACTGTCCACAAGGGTATGGAATTCGCCTGAGAAAGAGAGAGAGAGAGAGAGAGAGAGAAAGAGAGAGAGAGAGAGAGAGAGAGAGAGAGAGAGAGAGAGAGAGAGAGAGAGATACATTGCAGAAAAAAAATAAATGAAAAGAGTTGGAGATCTGAAGAGCCCTCTGATACCAGACATGGAGATGCAGAATTTGGCATTTGCCCTGCAGGTTTTCAGTCTTGCTTTGGTTCAACATTTTCTAACTTGTCAGAGCATGGTCCAGAAATGGAGCAATGTGAGGAGAATCTTGAGTGCTTATGAGAAAACTTAAAAATAAAAAACAACACACATGGAATTGTTCTTGGAATGTGCTTTTGTGATTCTCCCAGGTATAGGGGATAGGAGTGAGTTTACTTTAGATTATTCATTAAAACTATTGCTATTTGTTTATATGCATCTATAGAAAAACATGTTTTGCCACATGGGGCATGCCTGCTATGTGTGGTTGGCCCTTGTAAGTGTACACTTACTCATGTGACCCCTCTTAACCCTGAGTGTGTAAATTGTCTGAGACTTTGAATAAAGATGTCTATCACATGAGAGGGGTAAAGAAGAAGGAAATGTATCAGTGAATAAGAGACTGAGACAGGCTAGCATAGGAAATAGCTAGCAGCCTGGGACTCTTCCTGCATTGGGTCACACACCCCTCTTCCAATAATGTACTTAGGAAACTTGAGCATCTAGGGCCCCAGTGACATCAGGCTGCACATACACCTCTCTCCAAACAATAGACTAAGTTTCACTTCTCTTAATAACATTCAAGTATGGACAGTTTCTATTCTATTACACCCTCAGTTACATCCTGGTAGGAGGACTAGTCTATCCTGAACTAGTCTTGGTGGCATGTGTAATAAAGCCACTTCTCATTGAACTTTTGGGGATAATTCTGTTTATGAGTGTATAACTGGGCATGTATATGATTAAATTCAAATGCATCAAGGGAAAGGACACAGCAGTGAGTCAAAGATTATAATTTAAATCTATCCATCAAAACAGAGAACCACCTGCACCATGCCCCTTGGCAACCAATTCCACATTCTCTTGAACCAATGAAAGGAAGTCCCAATCTTCCAAGTCCTTGAATATTTATTCTTGTGGCTGCTGTCACTCTTGATGGCAAACTTCTGAATAAAATTTCCTTGCTACTTTGCAATCTGTGTCAGCCTTCATTTCATGTCCTTGAAAAGAAGCTGAGAACCTGGAAACATCTGATTTAGACCCTGAAACCCAGTAACAACTGCACTTTTTAAAAGGGCCCAGGAGCTGTCACTTTTGATTCTGTAATTACTTTAGAAAAACACATCACTTGAAATCATTGTATATATGAGCATCTTTGGGTGATTTGGGTGGCACAGCTTCCTTCAGTGAGCAGCTAGATCATGCTGTCTTTCTAACAGCAGAATTGTGATGAGGGAAACTCCTCCACGGATATTTATACCTTCATCAACATTGATGAACTGGGGCTCAAAGAACTGCTTGTCTACTGGACAAGGTACATCCCATGATCATACCTCAAAAAGTAGACTAAGCTGTTAAGAAAGTTGTGTGAAATATCTCTAAGTTTCATTAAAAATATGTAGAGTCCTGTTATTCTTTTCAAACCAGATTTCCATATAGTGGTTTGTTCTGAATTAATACAAAGAAGAATATGGTTTGAAATAACCAACGGTGCATTAAAAAGTCAACAATTTCCATTTTTGGTCACTGGAGCATCCTCTTCTTTGACTTTTCCTCAGGGTAACACACTTCATTTTTCTTTAGATCAAAAGTCAATGAATTCATTCCAGCCCACTCTCAAGTAACATGAAGCTATATTCCATCACCTGTTCCCTTGTCTAGAAAATTACCAATTCAAGTGATTTCTTGAAGATTCAATACATGTGGTTATTGTGATATTTCTTTAATGTAAAATATAACTAAACACTTCCACTGTCAATAATATTCAGTAGATGAGTATTACCACACTCCCTTTATTCATTTGCCTTCTGAAAATGATTATACTCAAGCAAGGCATAGTGGCACACACCTTCAATCCCAGCACTTGGGAGGCAGAGACAGGCAGATCACTGTGAGTCTGAGGCCAGCCTAGTCTACAGAGTAACTTCCAGAACAACCAAGGCTACACAGAGACTTCTTAGAAGTCAAAGCATCATATGCTTGAGCATGCACTTCAATGCCTAAGATTTAGATTTTTGTCAAGAAGCATAGTTTGTGATGGTACCACACACCTGTGATCTCAGTACTTGGAACCTAGAAGAAGGAGGCCAACATATGTATATGAGACATTCTCACAAAAATATAAAAAGTTTAAAATAAAAGGTAGTGTTCAATCATTGTATGACATAGTGCTTGGCAACCAACAGTGTTTACACGTACCATCTTTAAACTTAATTACAGAACTCTGTCCCATGGCTATTACTACTTAGGTGAGGACATAATATAGCTGAGATACTGGGGAAAATCCCTCCACTTAAGAAATAAAGAACCTGGGGGTACTGCAGGATTAAACAACCACCTCTAAATGGGACCCTATGGCAGGCCTTGGACAGTCATTGTGCAACTTTCTACAAGATAAAGACTTACACAGTGCAGAGTGAACAGGAGTCAAAGATTCATTTAACTCACTAATGAGAGGAGATGCAGAGAACATGACAGATACACAGAGTCAGTAAGAAAAAGAACATTGTCAGAACACTGGAGTAGATATAGAACCTGGTAACTCCAAGGAAACTAGACCTCTGGGAGATAGATACTCTTCTACAGACAGAAAACACCTACAACTTAACGATCTTTCTCAAGTGAGCATGCAGCTTCAGGGTTTGGATATGAATCATAGTACATAGTAAAGGTTGACGCTGTCTTCTCAGAGGTCAGCAGCTTGTTCTGTGTAGAACAAAACAGCAGATGTCTTCTGCTTCGTAGGCTGCATTATCTGTGCCACTTCCATCTCTGCCGTGGTGTTGTACTGGATTATGGGCAAAAATGAATGAACATAGCTGGATTCCCATGAAAAGGAATAAGCAGAGGCCAACAGGACCACAACTTGCCAGCCTCCATCAAAGACTTCCTGGTGATCATGGGGTAACACTGTTAATCCTGTATGCAAACTCTGAAGAGACATGCAGTAATTTCCAAGGTTTACTTCACTTTTTAAACAGTAGCTAGGGCTTCAAATAGTGAGTCCCAAATAAAAGCTTGTATCTCTATGTTCACTGGGTCCTCCAAATATAGATTTAAAAAATAGGCTTTTTTTTTCCTTAAGATTAAGACAAGTACCAAGAAAATTATTTCCCATCATTTTTCATCTTTGGCTTGCTTTGTTGAGAAAAATGCTTTTGTGAGCAGCCCTTTATTTTTTCCACTGACTTGAGGAGTTCTCTTCAGAACTGCAGTGAAAAAAGCTCTAGGAGCTATCAAAATGCATGATGTGATCCCCTGTCAGAAAGCCAGACAGACTGCCTGCAGACCTCCTTCCTCCCTCCCTCCGTCTCTCCCTCTTTCCCTCCCTCCCCTTCTCTCTCTCCCCACAAACCCAGTCCTTCAGTCTTGTTCCTAGTGCTGCAGCAGAAGGGCAGCTCCAGCCTCCCTCCTCTCTGCCCAGTCTCCTATAGATCCCACAGACCATCCCATCCTAACTTCCTTTCCTCCCCTCCTAGCCCCCAACTCTAGCAGGCACTGTGGGCCACAAGACTGCCCTTAGACCTTCTCTCTGCTTCTCCAGATCCAGTGCCTCAGTCTTGGTCTCTGCTCTGTAGCAGACTCCCTCCACATACTCCCCTGTTCCTATCCCCTGTGGATCCCACAGATCTTCCCTTTCTAACCTTCGTCTCCCACAACTTGTTGCTTTGTTTCATACCTCAGCTCCAGCAGGCAACCCCTGCTAACCTAAGGGCCTCTCCTTCTGCTCCACCAGATCCAGTTCCCAAAGTCTTGCACCCAGGCTCTGTAGCAGGAAACCTACTGTGGTCTCCCTCTCAGATCACAAAGACTTTCTCATCCAACTCATCCCACTGTCCCAGTTTCCAAACCCAGCAGGGACTCCATGTTTGAACACACTAGCTGAGCAGGCCAGGAAAACTGGCAACATACCGCCATCATACTTTCCAAACATCCAGAGAGGAAACAGAAACCTGTGGTGATAAATATCATATTTAATAAAAGGAGAGAGAGCTCTGCCCTCTGATATACCAGGCTGATTTTATATCACCACAGAAACCTAGGACTAAAACACCTACCCAAAAAAGACAAATCCAGAAAACAGCACCTAGACCTGTAATCACCCCAAACCCAGATGTTTAAGAATACAAACAGCCAAGGCAGTATGTCTCCACTAGAGCCCAGTTATACTACCTCAGCAGGCCCCAAACTTTCCAACACAGCTAAAGCACAAGAAAAATACCTTAAAGACCTTATGAAGATGGTAGAGTTCCGTATAGAGGAAATGAATAAAACCCTTAGAGAAATCCTGGAAAACACAAAAGAATCGGAGGAAATGAATGGATCTCTTAAATAAATCCAAGAAAACACAGTTGAAGAAAATGAATAAAAAAATGAACAAAACCAAAATGATGGAATCCGAAAGTGAAAAATTTAGGAATTTGAACAGGAACTAGAGCAGCAAACTTCAGCAACAGATGGAAGAGATGGAAGAGAAGAATCTCGGGTGGTGAAGATATGGTAGATAAAATGGATACATAAGTCAAAAAACTCCTGACACAAAACAGCCAGTAAATCTGAAACACTGTGAAAAGATCAAACCTAAAAGTAACAGGTATGGAAGAAGAAAACAAGCTCAAAGGCCCCCCAAAAATTCAACAAAATTGTAGAAGAGAAATTTTCTAACCTAAAGAAGGAGCTGCCTACGAAGGCCCAAAAAGCTTACAGAACACCAAATAGATGGAACCAGAAAAGAGAGTCCCCTCACCAAATAATCAAAACACTAAACATAGAGAACAAAGAAAGAGTCTTAAAAGCTGCAAAGGAAAGGAGTCAAGTAACATATAAAGGCAGATCTATTAGAATTACACCTGACTTCTCAACAGAGACTCTAAAAACCAGAAGGATCTGGAGAGATGTGCTTCAGACTCTAAGAAACCACAGATACCAGCACAGAATACTATACCCATCAAAAATTTCAATCACCATAGAAGGATAAAATAAGATATTCTATAATAAAGTCAACATCAAATAATATACATCTACAAATCCAGCCCTACAGAAGGTGCTAGAAGGAAACCTCTAACCTGAGAAGTTTCACTATACCCATGAAAAATACAGGAAATAAATAATATTATACCAGCAAAACCAAAAGAAGGGACACACACACACACACACACACACACACACACACACACACACACCAGCACCACCAACAACAACGTTAACAAAATAACAGGAATAAACAATCATTGGTCATTGATATCTCTCAAAATCAATATTCTCAATTCCCCCAATAAAAAAAACAAAAACTAACAAATGAACATGAAAACAGGATCCATCCTTCTGCGGTATCCAAGAAACATACCTCAATATTACCTCAGAGTAAAGGTTTCTAAAAAGATATTCCAAACAAATAGACCTAAGAAGCTAGCTAGTATAGCCATTTTAATATCTTACAAAATAGACTTCAAACCAAAACTAACCACAGAGATGGAGAAGGACAGCACACACTTATCAGAGGAAAAATCCACCAGGATAACGTTTCAATTCTTAACATCTATGACCCAAACACAAGGGCACCCAAGTTTATAAAACAAACACCACTGTAGCTTAAATCACATATTGACCCTCACACACTGACACTGGGGATCTCAAATACCCCAGTCTCTCCAATGGAGATGTCATACAGAGAAATACTGTAACTAACAGATGTTATAAACTAAATGGACCTAACTGATATCACAGAACATTTTACCCAAACACAAAAGGATATACCTTCTCAGCACCTCATGAAACTTTCTCCAAAATTGACCATATTCTTGGACACAAAGCAAGTCTCAACAGATACTAGAAAAATTAAATAACTCCCTGCATCCTATCAGATCATCACAGATTAAAGCTGGATATCATCAACAGAAAACTTATAAACTCATAGAAACTGAACAACTTGCTACTGAATTAAAAATGGATCAAGACTGAAATAATTTAAAAAATTAAGACTACCTAGAATTCAATGAAAACATATACAGAGCACACCCAAATTTAAGGGATATGATGAAAGTAGTGATAGGAGGAAAGTTTATATCGCTAAGTACTCACTCACATTTAAAAAATGGAGAGCTCTAATACTAGGGTGTGGTAATATATTGTATATTTAATAAAATCTTGTCTGGAATATCAGAGGACAGAGCCACCCACAGCCAAGCCATAAGGGGCGGGGAATGGTGACCCACACCTTTATCTCTGAGTGTTCAAGACCTAACAGGCAGGCAGTGGTAGCTCACATCTTTAATCCTAGCTCTAGGAGAGTTGAACTAGGAAGTAAAGTAGCTGGGCAGGAAAAGCAATATAAAACACCAGAAGGCTGAAATTCAGCCATTCTGTCTGAGTGACCAGTCAGGCTGAGGACCTGTTCAGCCTGAGAAGTTGCTGGGTAATAATTGGCTGTGGTCTGTTTCCTTTCTTTGATATTAGCTTTCCCCCAGTATCTGGAGTTTATTATAATAATAAATAGAATTCATGCCATACTAGGGACTTAGCAGCACACCTGAAAGCTCTAGAACAAAAGAAGTAATCATACCCAAAAGGAGCAGATGGCAAGACAGAATCAAACTGAGGGCTGAAATCAATAAAATAGAAACAAAGTGAACAGTACAAAGAATCTATGAAACCAAGAGTTGGCTCTTTGAGAAAATCAGTAAGACAGACAAATCCTAATCCAAACTAACTAAAAGACAGAGAACATCCAAATTAACAAAATCAGAAATAAAAAGAGAGACATAACAATAGAACTTGAAGAAATCCAGAGGATCCTAAGAACATAGTTTAAAAACCTGAATGCCACCAAACTGGAATGGATAATTTTCTCCATAGGTACCACTTACCAAGTTAAATCAAATCAGATAGACAATTTAAATAGACATATAACTCCTAATGTCAAGAAGAGTTATTGGGGCTGGAGAGATGGCTCAGCGGTTAGGAGCACTGTCTGCTCTTCCAGAGGACCCGGGTTCAATTCCCAGCACCCACATGGCAGCTAACAACTGTCTGTAGTTCCAGTTCCAGGCAAACACCAAGGCAAATAAATAAATAAATAAAGTTTTTAAAAAAAAAAAAAAAAAAAAAGAAGAGTTATTAAAAGTCTCCCAACCAAAAGCCCAGGGCCATGTGGTTTTAATGCAGAATTCTATCAGATTTTCAAAGAAGAGTTAATGTCAATACTCCTCAAATTATTCTGCAAAACAGAAACAGAGGGAAAATTGCCCGAATCATTTTATAAGGCCACTATTATCCTGATACCAGAACCATATAAAGACAGAGAATTACAGACCAATATTCCTTATAAACACTGATGTAGAAATAAGCAATAAAATACTT
Source organism: Sigmodon hispidus (assembly GCA_004025045.1). Taxonomy (NCBI): domain Eukaryota; kingdom Metazoa; phylum Chordata; class Mammalia; order Rodentia; family Cricetidae; genus Sigmodon; species Sigmodon hispidus. Next base: position 44,312 of record PVIH01012643.1, on the reverse strand, counting down.
GCAAACCAAATCTAAGAACACATCAAAAATATCATCCACCATAATCAAGTATTAATCCCTGAGATGAATGGTTCAACATATGAAAATCAGTAAATGTAATCACTATATAAATCAACTGAAAGGGGAAAAAAAAGACCAACATGATCATCTCATAGATGCCATAGACCCACAGAGATGCCAAAAAAAAAGTCTCTCAAAAAAAAAAAAAACAATATCCCTTCATGATAAAAAAATACTGAAGAGAGCTGGTGGTGGTAGCTCACACCTTTGACCCCAGTACTTGGGAGGCAGAGGGAGGTGGATCTCAGTGAGTTTGAGGTCAGCCTGGTCTGCAAAGTGAATTCCAGGACACCCAAAACTTACACAGAGAAACTCTGTTTCAAAAAAAAAGTCCGGAAGAGATTAGGGATACAAGGTGCATACTTAAACATAATAAGAGAAACTTACAGCAAGTAATTTCATAGCAAGTAACTTCAATTTACAGTACTTGAAGTTTTAGATGATCCTCAACAGAAGACTAGATGAAGAAAATGTGGTGATTTACATACTGGAGTATTACTCAGCAGTTAGAAAAAAATGAAATTTGTAGGCAAATGAGCAGAACTAGAAAAAAAAAATCATCTTGAATGAGGTAACCCAAAGACAGAAAGATAAATACAGTATTACTCACTTATAAATGAATATTAGCCATTAAATAATGGCTAATAAATAAACTGTAGCTAAAGCAAGCTATAGTTCATAGGCCGCCCATAGAAGCTAGGTAAAGAGGAAGGGCCTGGGGATGAGGGGTGAATGGATCTCCCTGAGAAGGAATAGACTTTAAGGGTGGACAAGGGGGAGGTGAGGACTGGATAGAGAGGTATCAGGTGGACAGGGATGGAGGGAGTGTATAGGGGGAGCAGCTGGAACTGGGGGAGCACTGGAGGGGTGGTGTGAAAACAGTACCATGGAAACTTCCTGGAATCTAGGAAAGTAGCCCTAAGGAGGAGCCCTAGTAACTGGGATAAAGAGTGTCAGTTGGCCATCTCTTGAAGCCAGAGAAGGCTTCCAGCAGTGCGAGTATGTTGCATTTAATTGAGTTTTTGGCCAAGGAGGTCCTATGAAAATCTCCAAACAGCCCAAGCTCATGCTAAGACAAACAATTGCTCTCCACAAACTGACAGCAGAGCCCATTGCCATGACAACATCCACACAGCTCACTGAACATGAAGAAGTTGAGGTGGTGCCTACATGGAGCCTTCACACTTATTTCTGGTCTCTTTAGTGTGAAAGTATTGTGCAGGCTACTGAAAGACAAACAAAGGCACCAATCCAGCCATCCTTTGACCTTCAATCTGTCCTGCCTCCAAAATATGCTAGGGCAATGGTGGAAGTAGCCAATCAGTGTCTGATTTAACTTAATCCAGGAGATGGAACCCATGCCTGGCACTACCTGGGTAACCAAAAACCAGAAACTAGATAGCTCAGAGACTGGGGTAAGACCAAGCATCATGAATTAAAAAAGCAAATCAACGAAATGATTCCTAATGATAGTCTGCTCTACTCATGATCAGCACCTTATCCAGGCCTCATCAAAGAGGCTTCCTCTGGCAGCAGATGGGAATAGATGCAGAGACCACAAATAGACATAATGTGAAGAGAAAATCTAATTTGAAGGTCTCCATCAAATCCCTCCACTCAGAACTCAGGGAATCCTTCAGAAAAGGAGGTGGAAAGACTGTAAGAACCAGAGGGGATGTAAGATGTCAGAAGAACAAGACCTTTTGAATCAACTAAGAAAGGCACATATGGGACCATAGAGACTGAAGAAGCAAGCATGGGTCAACCTCAGGTCCTCTGAGTATATATTATAGCTATTATCATAGTATTTTTCTGGGACTCCTGACTGAGAACAAGTGGGTCTCTTGGGACTCTTTCCCTCCTCATGGGTCTCTTTGTACAACTTTGATATGATGGTTTTTGCTTCATCTTATTATATTGTTTTGTTATGCTTTGGACATTATCTCTTGGAAGCCTATCACTCTTTCCTAATGAGAGACAGAACAGAAGTAGATCAGAGAGGGGAAGGAACTGGAAAGTAGAGGGAGGAGAAACTATAATCAGGGTTTACTGTATGAGAAAAGAATCTATTTTCAATAAGAGGAAAAAATACGGGGACTGAAGAGATGGCTCAGGGGTTAAGAGTACTGACGGCTCTTCCAGAGGACCGGGGTACAATTCCCAGCACCCACAGGGCAGCTCACAACTGTCTGTAGTTCCAGTTCCAGGGGATCCAACACCTTTCACAAATATGCCAAGGCAAATAAATACAATTTTTAAAAAAAGAAAAATACAACAAAAATTATGTCAGACACTTTCGAGAGACGAAGGAGCTTGTATTCGGAGTCAAGATCATGACTTTATCACTGGACTCAGGCAGACTAAAGTCTGTGGAACAAGTGTCAGTCCAGAAATGCTGACCTGTAAGATCAAAACCAGCAGAGGGACACACATCAGGATTATTCATACAAAAAGATTTAGAGATTACTCCGAAGACAGAAAACTTGAGTGTGGACTCCCGGAACCATCAAGTGGACATGGCAGCCTGCCTGTAGTGTAGCCTCAGAAGTGAAAGGGCAGGAGCCCCAGAGCAAGCCAGCTAGAAAGACTAGACATATTGGCAAGCTCTGGCTATGATTGAGCCCCTGCATTTAAGAATAAGGTGGAAGTGCAATCAAAGAAGATTCCTGACACAATCCTCAGGTCTACACATACATACACACACACACAGGTGCATACATGTGTGCATACATACTCACAGGAACTCAGACATAATGTAAACTCATACAAACACACACAGACAGACACATGAAGAGAAGAAAAGCACCATCTGAAGAGTTGCACATATTATCTGATCTCTCAAGAAAACACTGCTATGTATTCCGACCCCTTCTAAGTCAGGCTGCAGGCTCCATACATTACTCTACATTCAGATTATGTCCTATCTATAATAGGTGGCTGCCACAGAACCAAAGGACTAGAATCAGGTTCCTTACAGGTTCTGGTAACTCAGACATGTTGCACATGTACTGTGACTAGATATCATGAAAGATAACGGAGTTACCAAAGTAATCACAACACAGTGCTCATTCTCAAAACAAGTGTTAAATCTATTAGGGAAAAATTAAAAAGCAATGTTTCAACTACATGCCCCAAGGTAGACAGATACAGTGAATGTTCCAAATGACGGACTAGTGGAAACATATAGTGGTACAGAAGTGAGTGCTATATACTGCTGCCTGCACACTCTGAACTGCCTGAACAGTTCCTCAGAGTAGGTAATTTATAGTCATCAGATATTTATTAGGCTTATAGTTCTAGGGCTCAGTAAATCCAAGTTCAAGGGTACAAAAGCAAAAAGGAGTGTTGTGAAATATTATTTTAAGATGTGTTCATTTGTTTATGCCAAAGAACATTTGTTTAATGACGTAAAGATGTGTTGCATTTGTTTAGCTATGCGAAGCTGTGTTACTTCACCTGTCTAAAACACCTGCTTGGTCTAATAAAAAATTGAATGGCCAGTAGCTAGGCAGGAGAAAGAATAGGTGGGGCTGGCAGGCAGAGAGAATAAATAGGAGAATTCTGGGAAAGAGGGGAAAGAGCAAGAGAACAGGAGATGAGGAAATCAGGGGCCAGTCACATGGTCAGTCCCAGAGTATGAGTAGAAGTAAGATATACAGAAGAAGGCAAAAATCCCGGAGGCAAAAAGTAGTCAGGATAATTTAAGAAAACCTGGCTAGAAACAAGGCAAGCTCAGGCCAGGCATTTACAATTAAGAATAAGCCTCTGTATGTGATTTATTTGGGAGCTGGTTGGTGGGCCCCCAAAAGAGAAAAAAAAACAACATTTTTGCATTTCAATGTGGGACTAGAGTAAAACAAAATCCAACAGCAAAGGCTGGCAGGAGCGAGCAGGAAGAACTAGAACTCAGCCCCGTGTGAGGGACCCAATACCACAGTAAAGTCATTAACACACTTGTGACAGCAAACCTAACATCTCAATGGCTCTCTCAATACTAGTGCACCAGGAAGAGTGGTGTGTGCCTATGACCCTAGCACTGCCCAACTGGAAGTTCCAGGCAGCCCCATCTGCATAGTGAGTTCCAGGACAGCCAGGAAGGCCTTATCTCCAAATACCAAACTAACAAACAAAAGCCCCACACTGTTATTTAAAAAAAAAAAAAAAAAAAAAAGATTAATTCTGAACACTGGAAGGCATACTTTCAGAAACAGTCAACAGGGAGCATTACAATGCAAATATGACTTTATAAGATAAGCAAATAATCTGAGAAAGGAAAAGCAACTGAGAAGACTATGGGACATTTTGCTGCCGTCAGCACATGCAGAAGTGTACCTTCTGGCCAGACTGTGGTGGTACATACCTTTAATCCTAGCACTCAAGAGGCAGAGACAGGTGGACCTCTGTGAGTTCAAGGCCAGCCTGGTCTACAAAGTGAGTTCCAGGATGGCCAGATCTGTTACACAGAGATACAGAGAAACCCTGCCTTAAAAAAAATAAAAAAGAAACAACAACAACAAAACAAAACCCTTATTTCAGTCCTGTTATACCCACACGAGTTAATGACCATGCCTTCTGCTTGCCAGGTGATTATCTAATTTTTCAATATCCAGAATATTATAAACAGAAGGAAATCTGATAACATGATATGTGGGGTGCTGCCACATGAAGGAATCCCTGCTGCTTCTTTGCCAAGATCATATTTCTAGTCAATATTCCTCTAACAGGAAACCCACAGGCTTTATGTCTCACTGTGGTCTACACTTAATTTCACACACTCTTTTCAAGAGTGAACACAAAGCCCATCATTTCTGTGTTTTACAGCACTGAAAGTTATCCCATAAACAAGAAAGCCATGCGTACAAACTCTGTTCCAAAATGTGGTTTCCCACAGAATTCCAGGCAGCTTAAGGGAGCCATTAAGACGAGTAGTAAAAAGGAAGAAAAAGATAAGACAACACAGTCCATGTCTCCTTTAGAAAATGTTTCAAGTGAAACGAGGAATGAGCACTACGTTAGCCACATGGGCTACCAGGTGGCATTTAACATAGCCATCAGGATAACATGGGAGCCATCCTTTAAGACAAAATTTGAGTGTTCACAGTTAATGCTAGCAAAAGGTTTCAGAAATTCCTAAAATAGTTTCTTAAAAAACCACAGAGTAATTCTAAAGCACTTACATAATTGTAGGTTGTGGGTTTATCATGAAATCCAAATATAATATTAAGCATTAGCACATAGCCAACAATTATAGAGCACACCACCAAAGGAAGACACTTGTCTGAAGACACAAAATTACTAAGAAACAGAAACCATCCTTACATAGCATTCAGAGGGAATCCATTGTCAATCCCTTTCAATCAATAGTCAAAGGAGGAAAACGGTATGTGTTAGAAAAACAAACCATTATAAAACAGTCAACACAAGACATTTCAAAATATAATGCAAGGTGAACAAGTAGTTTCTCTTAAAAAGTTTCAAAGTCCAGTATCTCCGCCTGCAGTGTGTGTGTGTGCCTGGACTTAGAACCCAGCTACTGCTTTGTAAGGAAGCCAGGCCACATTGTGGGTGTTACAGCCAACTTGCCCTGCCAAAAGCACTGACTAACCCTACTAAAAACCCAGTCATGAGGGCTAAGCCTGGAGATGAGCTTCAGTCACCTGGGGCACCAGAAAGTCAATTGAGTAATTGCTTTCACCAGATTGGCCTGTGATGGGTATGGATGGGAGTATTTTCATAACTGCTAATTGATGCAGCAAGCCGAGCCCACAGTAAACAGTGTCACTCCTGGGCAGGTGTGCCTGGGCTGCACAAGTAGCTGAACAAATCAGTAAGCAGATCTCCTGTGGTCACTGCTTCAATTCCTGCCTCCAGGTTCCTGCCTCGACTTCTTGCCTATGTTTCCCCTATAAAGGAAAGTAAAATGTAAGATAAACTCTTCCCTTCCCAAGCTTGACCTAGAGGCACGTGTAGTATTATGTTTCTAGCCCAGCCTTTTCTGGTCTATCTCTGAGGTTCTGACCCACAATCCCAAAGAAACACACAGACACATATTAATTTTATGCTGATTGACCTGGGGCCCAGGCATATAACTTGCTAGCTCTTGCTCTTAAACTAACCCATGATTCTTGGTACCTTTTCTCAGAGCAGCATAGTTGTCCTCTGTATCTGTTTGCTTCTCATTGTGATGTCTCTACGGTGCCTCTCTGATATCTCTGTGGCATCTCTGCTCTGTTCTTCCTGTTTTCTTAGTCTGGTAGCCCTGCCCACACATCCTGTCTGCCTTTGACCAATCAGCATTTTTATTAAACCAGTAGGTGTGACAATTATTTACAATGTAACAGAACACAATTCCACTACAGGCATGACCTTTAGGACCTGAAGCCCCAGTAATGGGGCATGGCCAGGCCAGTTTAAGAATGAGTACACACTCTCTTCCTGTTTGCTCTCCTCTATCCAAGAGCACCAGAGAAAGGCAAACTGGAATACAGCACCTCAACTTTCCACTCAGAGTGTGGACCAGAACAGGGTAGCAGACACACCATCTCACTCCTTGCTGTCCACATCCCTGACTTGCAGGAGCTGTCTAAAGAAACAAAAGATAGTTGTTTAACAATCTCCAGCTTTGGGGCTTGTTTATCCCAATAGAGAAACCAATGCAGTAGTATCTAGAATGCATATTCTTCAAATACAGAAGGTGTTTTCCTTCAAATTAGAAAACCCACCTGTATCCTTCAATAAAGCTAAGCTACATACAAACATACATTGTTGATCTGAACTTTTATATTTGAAATCTGAGGTGATTCAAACCATGATGCATCACAAGAGGTTTCTGGCCTGTCTAGTTCCACAGTTCAGATCTGCTGCTGCTGCTTATCTGGACCAGCAATCCCAAAGTCCCAAAGAAATACACAGAAGCTTATATTAATTTCATGCTGTTTGGCCTATGGGTCAGACAAATTGCTAGCTAGTTCTTTCATCTTAATTCAACTATTTCCATTAATCTGTTCTGCCACATGGCCTGTAGCTTACCTATTCATTACATCTTGCATCATGCATGGGCAGCTGAATCGTGTTTCTCTCTCTGACTCCACCCTCCTCCTACCTATGCTCTGATATCCTTGCCTACTCTACAATGCCTGTCTTGGGGCAAAACAGTCCCTTATTAAAGAATGCTATTCACAGCATACAGAAGGACATTTCCACATCAATGATGTGCACCAGTGTTAAATTTCTTTGGAAGGGTGAGTTTAGGTGGTCTGTGTAGAACAAGAATACTAACACTAATTAATAAGTTGCTTTGAAGAACTTTCAAAGTACACCATGCTCCAATAAAAAGGATTCCAGCCAGGAAGCTGTAAACAAACACAAGATGCTTCCAAGGCTTTACACATTTAAAAAAAAAAAAAAAAAAAAACCCACTTGGCAAATTGATCAGATTGGTTGAAGGAAATCACGTGCGCATATGCACATCACATCTTTAGTCATTTTGCCCTCCTTGGGGAAATTCTTTCTCCCTGTCATCCTTTTTTCTATTCTTTGAGAATTCCATACATGCATGTATGTTTTAAGCAAACCCATTCTCCATCTTTTTCCTCCAATATGTTCCCTATCTTTTCTACCATTTTTCCTTCTTAGCTCCACTTGCTCTTCTTTCAAAACCCACTGAGTCAGAGGCTAGCGATGGCTCTGTGGTTAGGAGCACGGGCTGCTCTTTGGGAGGAACTTGATTTGACTCTCAGTATCCACATGGTGGCTCACTTTTAACTCCAGTTCTATGGGACCCAATTCCCTCTTTTGGCCTTCATGGACACTGTGTGCATATGGTACACAGACCCACATGCAAGCAAACACCCATATACATAAAATATTTTTAAATGCCAAATCCACTTAGTGTTACCTGCATGTGCATGAAAGTAGGACCATCTGCCAAAGTGTGGTAGCATCTCAAGGACTAAATCCCTTGGAAAACTGATTTTCCCTCCCCAGTAGCAATCAATTGCCAATGAGAAGTGAGAAAGTAAGGCTTCATAATTGCACACACACACACACACACACACACACACACACACAAATACTGAGATTTTGGCTAGCTTGATCTTGTGAAACAAGTCATAGTTTCTGTAGGTCTACATGTGCAGCAGCTGTTTTGCTACTGATGCCTCCACCTCAGGCTCTTAGTCTTCCTGACCCTTCACAATTGTTAAATTCTATCTTTTCATTGTCGACTTATGCAGCATAGCACCAAGCTGTTAGAAGAGTTTTACACTTGATCCATATTAATACAAATGAACAAACTCTAGTGAGGTACTCAAAGCTTTTCCTCCCCACCTCTTTATTCTGGTTTTTCTCCAAAATTAGTTCGTGTTTAAACCATGAAGAGCACAATATGGCCTCACAGTCCAATGGCAGCAAACAGCTTCCATACACAACCACTTATCAGTGTGCTGAAGATACATACTAGTTTCTGGGGTTGCCACACACTGTTGAGCACACTGTGCACAAGGAGAAACAGAACAGTGTCCCCCAGCGCATGCAACATGGCCCCCTGACCACATGCTATGATTAAGGAGACACAGAAGTAATTCATTAGGTTTTCATTCTGTGGGTGGAAACAATTTGCAATTATTTTCAAAAGATTACAAAGACAGAGTACTTCTCTTGGAATAGAGAATAAGGACATACAATTCTGCTTGTTCCCGTAGCTTAGTCAACAGACATCACACTTCTGTTAGTGTTACTACATCTATGTTCAGATTATACTTCCTACTGAATCAAAATTTTAAAATACTTATTCACAAGGTTTTACTGCCTTTGATGTTTTGTTTTGCTTATCAATTAAGTATCTTTCCACAACAGACATACTTAAGTAATACCATACATAATGATGCCTGTGGATGAAGGCTGGGGAGTTTGTTCTTCATGACAGAGCAGCCTGAGGCATCTTCCCAGTGTTCTCAGGTCCTTTCCACCATCAAAGAAAGAATTTAAGACAAGACAAAGTAAGAACTGAGGAAAAGTTTTATTACAGTACAAAAGGACACACCCAAAGGTGAGTGGAGACCTCTGAGATGGATAGCATTCGATTTGAGACAGTATGTTACAGGCAAACTTTAATGGGGGTGGGGGGGTTAGTCATAAGTTAAGGCACACTAAAGAATTCCACAAATTGATCAAGATTTCCCCTGAATAGGTTTAACTCTCCTCACCTCTTTTATCCCTCAGTGAAGTTTCTGAATATACCAGGTGGACAATAGGAACAGAATTTTTCAAGGCTAACGATACAGAAATACCAGTATCATGAAGTAAAGGACCAGTTGCAGTGGTTACAATAGGCCATGTCTTGTGTCTGTACTGTTTGAGAGGCCACATGATGTCCTCTGTAACACAGCTCTGCCAGCTTTAGTTAAGATATTCATAATTTCTCCAGTTTCAGTCTGAACATAAAACTGACAGCCAGAAGCACAGATTCTCTGGTTACACCCTGGCCAAGCCATTTAGATGGAGATCTACTGCCTATACAAAACAAGAGTAATGGTAAGTTTTTTTAAAAAATTGTTCCTTGAAATTTTTATTTCATGTATGTAAATTTTTCACCTGATTATACACATATACATGCATGTAGTGTCTGTGGAGGCCAGAAGTGAAGTTACAAACCATTATGAGTGGCCATGTGGGTTCTGGGAACTGAACTGGGTATTCTGGAAGAGCAGCCAGTGCTCAGAACTGCTGATCTAACGCTCTTGTCCCAGTGACACCCCTTTTAAACTTACCTCTTAAAAAAGCAGACATAAGATCACAGATCACATAGTAATGTTTTGCTAAAAATCATTTAACACACTCATGGTAAAATATGTAAGGAATTTATTATATCAGCTGTCTTCTATAATTAAACTGACATTTTAATAATTTAATCAAAACAGAAACTGCAGACTTTGGTATACAAACTGAATTAAGACAGCACAGCTACCCACACTGAGAAATACATTCTGTTCTGCAATCATTTAATTATACCGAGAAATAATTATAAAAATAGGTAAAAATTTCATTAAAGTATTTCTTTTTATTGTACTTTAGGAATTCTTGCTCATGTCAATAGACTGTCTGACATCTGCCACTGCCTCAGGCACATGAACAGTCATATTGTCCATAGCCTTGGTCAGACACACCTGGCAGCCCAACCGTGACCTGCAGGGAAAGGAAAGAAGCTCAGTTTAGTGTTGGATACATGTCATTCACAAACCTGCAGCTGTTTACGAAATTTTTATACTTTCTTGCCCAAAGCAGAGAATTTGCTAATTTTTCAAGTTTTCATTAGGCCAAAGCAGATACTACCATCTATGCCAACAAAATGCCAACAGAAAGATGGCACCAAACAGCCACGGTGGCACCTATCACCCCAGCACTTACAAGATGGAGGCGGGTCAGGAGTTCACAACCATTCTCAGATACAGAAGTAAAGAGACCATGCTAGGGTATGAGGTCCTGCCAGACAGTAACAAGAGCCTTGAAGACAACAATGAAATTCATAGCCTCAAACCATCAATTGTGAGAATGTATTTCCCCTATATTTTTAACATCTCTAAAATCAAGGTCCATGGCACCTTACAGTCACTCCTACAATGTAAGGCAGCTGCTGTGTCATAGCTCTGAACTTGGTTACAACATACACACCAGTGTCTTCAACCAAGTAAGAAAAGTATGCTGATTCAAAGGTCTTAATTTTGAGTTGGGTTTTTTTGGGGGGGTTACATCACTGTTCCTCCTCCCTCTCCTCTTCCCACTCATCCCCAGCTTCTTCCCACCCTAACCCCCATCCACTCCTCAGAGAGAGCAAGGACTCCCAGGAAGAGTCAATACAGTCTAGTATATCCAGTTGAGTCAAGACCAAGCCCCTACTCCCTGTGTAAAAGCTGAGCAAGGTGTTCCTCTATAAGGAATGGACTACAAAAGGCCAATTCATACACTAGAAATAAATCCTGATCCCACTGCCAGAGGCCCCAGAAACTGCTTAAACCACATAACTGTCATCCACATGCAGAAGACCTAGTTTGGTCCTATGCAGGTTCCCCAGCTGAGTCCAGAGTCAGTGAGCTCCCTGTAGCTCAATTCAGCTGTCTCATTGAATTTCCCCATCATGATCTTGATCCCTTTGCTCATATAATCTCTCTCCCTCTCTTCAACTAGACTGGGAGCTTGGACCCAGTGCTTAGCTGTGGATCTCTGCATCTGCTTCCATCAGTTGCTCTATGATGACAATTAGGGTGGTCATCAATGTAATCACAGGAGAAGGTCAGTTTAAGCACCCTCTCCACTACTAATTGGAGTCTTAGCTAGGGGTCATCTTTGTGAATTCCTGGATATTTCCCTAGCACCAGGTTTCTCTGTAACCCCACGATGGCTCCCTCTACCAAGATATCTATTTCATTGTTCTCCCTCTCTTCCTTCCCCTAACTCAACCATCCCATTTCCCTCATGCTCTTTCTTCCTCCTCTTATCCACACCCCCATGCTCCCAATTTACTCAAAAGGTCTTGTCTGTTTCCCCTTCACAGGAGGATCCATGTAGAGTCCTTCTTGTTCAAAGATTTTAATTTTTTTTTTTTTTTAAAAAACTTTATTTATTTATTTATTTGCCTTGGTGTTTGCCTGGAACTGGAACTACAGACAGTTGTTAGCTGCCATGTGGGTGCTGGGAATCGAACCCAGGTCCTCTGGAAGAGCAGACGGTGCTCTTAACCGCTGAGCCATCTCTCCAGCCCCGATTTTAAATTTTTTAATCCTTTCACAGTCTGAAAGAATTATAAAACCAAAAATATTAGCACTAGGAGAACTTAGCAGATGCAAATCTCTAATCTGTTATGGGAAGACTAACTATCATACTATTTTCTTCTCTTTCCTTCACAAAACTGCCACCAATTATGCTTTCTGTAGATGCTTTGTTTTCAACAAATGTGGTACATACATATGAATATGTTTAAATAACTTTTCTACATGCATACAGCACATTAAATGAAAAGATAATACAGTGCATATTTTAATAAGCAGCCAGGATTCATGGCCTGTGCCTGTCATTCTCAGCTACTTAGGAGGATAAGACAAGTTGAGAGCCAACCTGAGCTGAAGAGTAAGAATTCTAGCTTAGATTTAACTTCACTTCAATCTCAACATTTAAAAAGTAAATAAAGGGCTGAGATATAGCTCAGTGTAAAGTACTTTCCTAGCATATACAAGGCCCTGGGTTCAATTCCCAATACTGAAAAAAAAAAACCAAAAAACAATCTTACAATAAAGCCATCTTTGAACAAAGCATGTTCTGAAGGTATTGGCTTCATTAATGGATTCATCAAACATTTACTGAATGTATAATGGTAAAATTTTCTACCACTAAATATCAACTGGTGCATACTAAGTGTCAGTGGGTACAATGCTGGGTTAGTAGGCATACACAGAATACTCAATTCGATGCTCTCTTATTAACACCTGTTACATGCTGGCACAGGAAAGGTATGCAGAGTAAGGCACGGGATTCAGAGAAAAGTGGCCACTGGTCCAAACTTAGCACTGACAGAGTGCGTGCGTCACAGGCAGCTTTCTAGAGTTCCTCAACTGACCGTCAAGATGCAGGTCCTTGCAGGACTGCTGAAGAGACTTAATTGCTAATGGCAACAGTACGGAGTGAACTTTCAATCAGACAAATAAGATTAAAAAAAAAAAAAAACTTCTGATATTAGCATGTGAGACTGTAACAAATGATACACAAAGAGAAAACAATGAAACCTTTCTGAGGAGAAAGCCATACTTCTGGCCAGGTCAGATGGTGGATAGACTAGACTTTCAAGGGTGGGTAGGATTTAACACTTGGTGAGAGGCAAAGGAACTCAAGGACATGGTGGGGTGAAATAAGCCCTTCAGCTTTGCTGTTGTGAAGTACTGACAAGGAGAAGAACAGGCTGGAGTGCGGCTCAGTGACAGACAGAGCACTTGCCTGATGTGCAAAGGTCCCCAGTGCAATCCCCAGCACCCTCCTCTGCAACAAAAAGATGAGAAAAAATTACATGGAAAATTATAGTTTAAAAGGTTGCCAGGGAAACACACATAAATTTAGATATAGTGAGGTAGCACTGGGGAGTCCTAGAATTAGAAAGCCAGTGTAGCCATAGGGAATTTTGGTGATTGGGAGGAAAATAAAAATCACCTCCTGTCAAGAGTCCTTTGTAGAATTAGAAACAGCTCTGACAATACTCAATTATGCATCAAGCTCTGTCTGCAAATGCAAAAAACCATGGCAAGGCAGTACAGACAGATTTTTATAGGACTTGGAAGGCCTTAGGGGAACAGTCAGATATTCCACATGTTCATAGATGATGAATAAGACAATGCTACACTTTAAGGAAATATTAATTTAGAAAGTGAAGCAACTGTCAGTGAAGCAAAGCAAACTACTGTAGACACAGGGAGGAAAGAACAGGCACACCATGGGCCAGAGAACATCTATGGGTCAAGACAGCAGCCACAGCGAGCCCGGATGTAAAAGGTATGATGTTCTCAGCCTTTCTTCCTAGGGTATTAGTCTCACCTCCATAAGAGGGAGATAGAAGCCGGGAAATAGCTGACTGACAGAAAGGGTGCTTTGTCTAACATGGGCAAGGCCCTTAGCACTCAAAATCAAACAGAATGAAGAGATGAACTATAAAAGAAACAAACTGAAATTAATAAAACCATTATCACTATAACTGCTTGAAATTTATTCTTACCATATGAAACCTAGTTCTTGTAAGCAAATAAAGTCCTTAAGAATTTATGCTTCATTAAGGTAGCAGCATATCATTAAACAAAACCCACTGTTGGTAAGTCATAAGCCTTCTTAATTATGCCTTGAAACAGTAACAAGGAAAAGCCTTCCTTGACTCTAAGACTGGATAATTAAAAAATAGTATCACTAATGCCACCTGCTCCTGTGAAGCTCATCATGTTTAAGGGAAACTCTACCTACTAATTAATAAGCTCTTATTAATTTACTGTAATATACACTTAGAAAAAGAACTACTCACCTTAATATAGTTACTATCACATATTCAGTTTCTTTGAAAACCCAGCTCTCTTAGACAGGTAAGAATTCCCACTATCATTTTGTGCAGTTATCAGACCTGTCCTTCAAGGATATTATAAAAAGCATTCCATTTAATTCCATCCTATGAAATTGTGATAAATATTAATTCCTGGTATAAAAATAGACTAAAGAAGATATAATAGAATTTAGAAATTATATCACTATCAATTAATTCTTTGAACTTTGTAAAAGGGAAGTTTCCTGGGGACCAAGTGTGGACAGTGAAAGAGAAATGCTCCTAGAAGATGTTCAAACTTCCTGACTGTTCGCTGTCTACAAGGGCACTTCTACTCATAGGGACAATATGAGACCCAATGGAATATGTTGCCAATTTTCCCGGTTGTCAGTAACTGTGAAGCAGCCTCAAAGTATTACCTGACAGGTGAGGTGCTGTGCCTTTATGCCTATAATCTCAGCACACAGGAGTGAGAGCCACTCTGAACAACAATTAAGATCCTGTCTTTTAGACAAAACTAACAAATAAAGTCTACTCACCTGTCTGTTAGTCCATAAGCCAGGTCAAGCATGTCATTCTCCTCATCAGTGATGACATCTAACTTCTCATATATATGATCCTCAAAGATAAGGTGACAGGTAGAGCAAGCCAAAGTTCCCTCACAGGCACCTGTAAGAGCAACAGAGGCTGAACATGCTGAGCATCACAGCCATGCACACCTGGCTGCTCTGAAATGCTTCTAAACTTTAGAATCAGCTACAGTTCTAAATAAAAGGGTTTCATTACTAAATAACCATGAGTAAGGAATAGGTCTCCCAACCCACACACTGCCTGAAATCACTCACACAGTAGTTCATGAAGATATTTCACAAACAGGTAACGTGATGGGACCATGAAAGCCATACAATTCTAATATTAAAATGTATCCAACTTCCAAACTGAGGCACATATACACATAAGGATATATTCTTAAATATACACAGCAATAATGTATAAAATCATATGCACATAATTCTCAAAACAACTGATGGTGATTTGTGTTATTCAACAGAAAGCAACCACCACACACCTAAATAAAGTTAAACACTCTTCCCTCTCAGTCCTCTAAGAAATCAGACCTCACAAACAACATGTTTTAGGATGCACCACAGATTGCTTTTGTCCCATTTTAAGCTATACTTATTCTACATCTGAGTGTTGTGTATGTGTGTGTAAGTGCACCATGTGGGTCTCAGTGGTCCAACGCTAGTCACCAGATGTGGTGTCCATGTCTTCAGTTGCTCAGCTGTTGTGCTGGCTCCTCATTTCCCTTCTAAACTGTTAATTCAACAGTTATGTACTCAGCTCCTATAATGTGCCGGGCACCACACAAAAGAAACTAGCAAAACCATGTTGTCCAAGCAAATCAAGACAGACTCTAGGAAACAGCTTCACACTTCATTTGGAAATTTCCTCACGAAGAAACTCAACTATATAAGCCAGATCTTTCTCAACTTTTCTACTCATGATCCATTTTCAAGTGAGGAATTTTTAAATGACCACAGATAAATAGGCAAATAAAACAGGTACATAAATCAAACACACAATGATAACAAATCATAAGCAAACTTTATTTTAAAGCAACTACTTGGTGTATACACACACACACACACACACACACACACACACACACACACATTTGTACACAAATCTTCCAGAAATTCACTAGCCAGAGAGCCTGGAGTATATATACAACACGAAAAAAGGAGACATGCCTCAACATGGTAGTTGAAAAAAAAAAAAACTGTACTAACAACAGAGAGAGGGAGAGAGAGAGAGAGAGAGAGAAAGAGAGAAAGAGAGAGAGGACAAACCTTAGGTTTTATTAAAGTCATTAAAAGCAGTGAGGGGCCCAAGTAACAAGACAAGAGTTGAGCATATGAGCTGAGGAACCAGATTCCCACCTTAACTACCTCTTCTGTCTACTGTGTCATGGAGGCTTCTTTACTGTCTGTGCTTCAGTTATTTTAATAGTAACTATACCAATCTCACCTGAAAGTTACAAGAATCAAGACTATAAATAAATACATGAACTGGCAACGTACCTGGCAGGTTGTGATAATTACTATTTGGAAACGGTGAGAAATCTTAGGCTACTAGAGGCAAGGGCTGCCTATATCAACGGTCTCATCCAGTGTTAGACTCTGCATGCTACAATACTGACCAGACTGGCAATATGTGCACATTGGTGCAATAGTAGCATGACTGTGCCATGAGTTAAGCAATAACTTTATGATTGTATTTAATCTGACTTCAAAGAAGGAACTCCATGCCTGATACTGTAAACCTGGTTGAAATCACAGGTCCTAGGAATTCACTGTTTTGGTTATTGGTTAAGCTGCCAAGCTGCCTTCTACATAATATATTGATGTTTAAAACCACTGGTTTGTGTTGCTCTTGCTCTCAACTCTGGTGGGAGAAACTTGTTTTTGCTTTTTATTTGGTTGATATTTGTTTTTAAGACAAGGTTTCTCTGTGTAGCCCTGGTCATCCTGGAACTCACTCTGTAGACCAGGCTGGCCTCAAACTCAGAAAGATCTGCCTGCATCTGCCTCCCAAGTGCTGGAATTAATAGTGTGCCCCACCATGCCTGGAGAAACTTGTTTTTGCAGTAAGTTTTTGCAATGGGCAGTGAGTGACTGATGCAGAGGACTTATGACTGGTCAAAGTGCTAATACAAGTAGCCCTAAGGCTCTGGGAACTTTATGGAAGAGTTGAGGAGGAAAGCTGTGAAGTGCTGACATCTGGATGTGACAGAGCTATTGCGTACATCTACTCATAGTAGCTGTGATTACCTGCACAAAATTACAGCCGGCAAAATTCCACCGTGGATGGAGGAGGGGCCTCTAAGGCCCTACCCTTGACAGAGGAGCTACACAGTTGATGGTTGCTGAGAGAGATTCATGCTCTTTTGAGGGCATGATAGTAGTAAATGTCCATACCCCAGTGGATCACCCTACACCCATGACATATTAGCAGCACTAATAGTCTCAGGGGGTTATTAATAGCTTTAAAAAAAAAGAACAGGAAGTTTAGAGTTAGCATAGGGGACACTAAAGGAAGTTGGAGCAATGTAGGAATGAATGGAGATAATAAAAGTACACTGCATAGATATATGAAATTACCTTTCCATTTATGAAATTTGAGTGTTGCTAACAGGAAGTTTCCTACATGTGAGTCTTCTATAAGGGTCATTTTGTTCACTTATGATGCTGACAAGACAAGGTGGGTCACCCACAAACACCTAACCCCTTTCCTAGATGAAACCTAGAATAGCTGTGTGGTAAATTGCATACTGATACTGTTAAATTATGTATAATCATATTGTCCAAAGGATGACATAGCCTATCAGAAACACAACAGTAACACAACAGCAAG
The DNA here is from genome assembly GCA_004025045.1 of Sigmodon hispidus. Classification (NCBI taxonomy): domain Eukaryota; kingdom Metazoa; phylum Chordata; class Mammalia; order Rodentia; family Cricetidae; genus Sigmodon; species Sigmodon hispidus. The sequence goes on along the minus strand of PVIH01012643.1, from coordinate 26,770 downwards.
CAGAAATGCACACTTCTATAAATATTACTGGGAATTATTATCTTGAAGAGTCATAAAATGGGCATATGAAAAATACAGAAGAAAAATGTTAGAAATAATAAACTAAATAAATTTAATCACAGATGTGTAACTGCCCCCAAGTGGCAGAATACTGAAACACACAATACTGAAAAGATGTAGTAACATAAAAGTTGGTAGAAAGAAAATTTATGCATTGTATTGTTTCCCAAGTTCACAACTGTCCATTTTGATCCATTTATCTACTCATTCCTTCATACACAACAATAAATAAATGTCTACCTTACCAGAGTCCAATGGAAGGACACAGGAGTGAATAAATACATTATGAAATGTAAATGCTAGGAACAGATAGATGTCTGAGGCAAGGCAGTGGGAGAGACCTGACAATGACAAACTGCTACAGACTGGGTACCAGAAATAATGCAAGTTTATAAAGGGTCAGAAGTAACAAGAGAAACCCCACTAGGGCCTGGGTGGCTGGGCAAAGGAGGATTTCTTTTGTTACCTGAACCCAGTACCCTACACCCCAGAATCCAATCTTTTCTTCCCCAGCATCTGTCATCATCTGCTATGCATTTCCCATATGACAGAAGTAACTAGTGCACACAGCCTCAATAGATACAGAATAGTAAATGAGTATTTTGGGCTGAAAGAGAGAAGTCAGTGTCCCCGCAGAGGGAAAGTCCACACCAAGTCTCAAAGGTGTGAGTTTGGTGAGTTCAAGCTTCTAATATGTCAGCATCGCCAAAACAGGAAGAAAATGAGAAGTGAAGGAAAGAAGAAGAGCAGGGAGGGCACATGATGGGAGCCCTTTAGGCCAATGAGGAATAAGGATTTAGCCCTAAGTGCAATAGGAAGTTCTTGGTGGTTTTAATCAGAGAACTGGCATAGCTGATGTGTCTTCACAATCACCCCAGCTGCAGAGCTCAAGACTGGAAGCAGGGTTCACAGGTCCAGGTATGTAATGGCTCACCAGAGCCAAGAGGAGGGCTAAGTGAGCATGGGTGCTGGTGTGCTGGATAAACTAGGAAGACAAATGCTGCTCAACTTTGAACTGGCAGCTGAGCAGCTGGACAGTGCTCAGCACTGATACAGGAAATGCTGGAGGAAAGACTGCTTGAAGAGAAGAGGGTAGGATCAAAGGCTGTTTTAAAACATGATTGTTATCAGCAATGAAGTTCAGTGGGTAAGAGCAATTGTAACCAAATCTGACTGATAACCTGAGTGCATGCTCATCATGCCCATGGTGGGAAAGGAGCACTAACTCAGACCTCCACACACGTGTGTGTGTCTACACTCACACACAAACATTATATACGTGTAGTGGAGGGAATAAATAAATGTTAAAAAATCAAATATTTCAGTTTTAAATACTTTTGGGATTTCCAAAAAGAAAATGTAAAGTAGGGAGTTGAATTTGCAAGTTTAAGCTCAGAAGAGAAAACTGAGCCAAAGTTATACATTTAATCTTTATCAGCATTTACGAAGGCCTCAAGGTCACAGAAAGAATGAGATCATATGGGAGATACTGCAGAAACCAAGGATTCAGCCATGTGTGGCCCTCAAGTGTTTGAACACATGGACCCTAGTAGGTGGCACTGTTTGGGGCAGGGGGGAGCATGTTATGAAACCTCTAAGAGGTATAACCTTGCTGGAAGAAGTATGTCACTGAGTCATACTTTGAGAGTTTGTAGCCTCTACTTCCAGCTCACTCTCTGCTTCACTTCTGTGCTTGAAGATGTACTCTCTGGGTTCCTGCCATGACTGCCTGCCTGCTGCCATGTTGTCCTTACCATTATGAACATCCCACCTGCACCTGCAGTAAGTCAAGATAAACTTCTTCCATAAGTACTTTTGGTTAAGGGTGCATGGGTGCACAACAGAAAAGATCCTGATACACTTGCATTAACTCATTTGATCTTTACAACAACATTATGGGATATATACTAATACTGGCCCCATTCTACAGGTGAGAAAACAAGGTACGAAGTTAGGGCCCTAGGCCAGAGTCACAATACTAGGAGAGTAGCAGAATGAACAGACAAGCCGAGACAGGAAAACTACTCAACCACACCAGAAAGGGATTAGGAAGGAAATACTGTCTCAACCTTGACTCACAGTATGAATTTAATTTTACACAAACACTTTATAAAATAGATATTTCACAGCAAAATCCCTGTAAAAGAGGTTGTGCTTTTTCTATGTTTTATTATTTTTTCATTTCTCTAAGATGCTAGTTAGAAGCTAATAAACTGAAGCTGGGAATGTATCTCAGTTGGTAGAGTGCTAGCCTAGCAAACATGACACCTTGGGTTTACTCTCACACATGACAGAAACCTACCACAGTGGCTCATGCATTCTCAGCACACAGAGATGAAAAAGAAAGATCAGGAGCTCAAGGCCAGCCACAGATACATCATTTCAAGGCCATCCCAAGATACAGTAGGTCAGGTGTTTATTACAGCAACAAAAATGTAACACACAGTAGAGGGGCTTTTGTAACAAAATCAAAAATTTCATTCTTATGTTTAATTCTTAAAACTCTTCTTGAATTATCTTAAAGACTATATAGTCTTGCATTCTATGACTATATATCAGTTCTCTGTAGACAGCAACTGTTTTTGTAATTCTTTCTGTATGAAACATCTCTGTAGTAAATTGCCTAGTACAAGTGTCTCTTCCTAAAAGTGAAAATGAATCTGCAGAGAAAATGACATAAATAGCCTTACTCAGTTACAGCTTTCAACTAAGTGTTTTCAAGAGCTAGAAAAACAGTTTCTTTTGCATGTTCTCACAGAGTGCTAACAGCCTCCACACACATAGATGTGTTGGTCTAGGACATGACAAAGAATGTTGTCATACAATTTTTAAACCTGACTTAAATTTTGGCTAGTTCAGGACAGCCAGGGCTATACAGAGAACCCCTACTTCAAAACACAAACAAACAAAAACTGTCTAATAAGTCTAACATCTGGGTTTTCTTTTTGACAGTTTCTCATTTGTTTTTCCAAAGTAAGGGCCATGCCTTGTTCATCATGGATCTTGGATGTCTTTCTCTGTGCACATGCAGATAAAACGCTGTGGAAACTGGGAATAAGGAGCTCAGTCTGCCCCAGGTCCGCAGCAGTTGCTGCTCACTGGTCCTCACTGCTGCTATTTGTTATCTAGTTACTGCTGTAGACAAATCCTCTGGAGCTTGTATTGCTTGGTGTGTAAATCCCAGCACAGTGACCAGCTTAGAAGACTGCCCAGAGGTTTAAATGTGTGGTGCCAAGAAGCTTCCCATGTCCTGCCAAGAGGCTCAGGTGACTAGGCAAATGCTTCAACAACCAAGCAGTGTGCATGTTAATCTTCACTCTTGCTTGTAGAAGACCTCACAGTCAGCCAGAGACAGGAGTAGTCTGTGTGTCTTCTGGATGCCTAGAGCCTCTCAAAGCCTGCATGGGCATCTCTCTCTGCAGGTACTCCTTTCAATGTAGCTAGCTCTTGCTCATCCCAGCCAGTATCACAAACAGACAAAGCTGATCGTTTTAGGTGAATGCTCTATAGACAAAAATCTCACCACACAGCAATATGCAAGAAAGATCAAGGAATTCCCTGAACTGGAGCTCTTCCAGGAAACTACAAGCAAGGATAACGTGACACTATTCTTGGAATGAGAACTCTCCAAGTTCTTTGAACCCAATCTGCCTTCCAGTAGTCACAGAGGGGACAGTGCTAGAACTATAGGGCTGCTGTCTTCCAAGGATGCTGCAGATGGGTGAGAGAGGAGAATGAGACATGACCAAGCTAAATGCCACAAACACTGCTGCTCTTGCCCAGGCGCACTGTGCTGAGCCCTTCACTGCACCTTGACAGAATTGTTATTACTCTCATGGGGGTGGGGTGCACAAAGAAGTTCAAGTAGCATGCCCCAGGTCAAAGGTGACATTGTTGGTTTGTGAACCACAATCTATCTGATCCCAGAGTTTAGTCTCAATTACTGTTCAACAAACCATCATCCATTATGAAAGAATACTTCAGCAAAGCTTGATTAAAAGTACAGTTTAAACTTTGAGATACCACCTGACACCTGTCAGATTGGCTAAGATAAAAGACACAGATGGCAGCGTATGCTGGAGAGGTTATGGAGCAAAGGGAACACTCCTCCATTGTTGGTGGGAGTGTAAGCTTGTTCAGCCACTCTGGAATGCAATATGGTGGTTTCTCAGAAAACTGGGAATCAATCTTCCCAAGGATCCAGCAATACCACTTCTGGTGTATACCCTAAAGATGCACATTCGCATTCCAAAGGCATTAGCTCAGCTAATATATATATTATATAATATATACACTAATGGTAATGATTATAATTACCTTGAAACTGATGAGAAAGAGTAGATCTAGAAACTCAGAAAAACAGTATAGAAAATCAACTCTTCACAAAGCCTGTGGAAGGCTACCTGAGAGGCAGCTTTTTGAAATTTAACAATGAGAGGAACAGTCCTTACTTCTAACAAGAAAAACTGCAGTAAGCAATAACATAGAGGCACTTACTACATAATTGGGGAATGGAGAATGGAAGAGGAAAGAACTAACAACAGTTCTTACAACAGGATGTGAATCATGCCCTAAAGCAACATAGTCAGGCTGTACTACAGACCAAAGTATCTTTTTAAAATTACAAGTATTTTTTTTATGTACAGTAGTCTTTTGCGTGTGTGTGTGTGTGTGTGTGTGTGTGTGTGTGTGTGTGTGTGTGTGTGTGTGTATGTGTGTGTGTGTGTGTAATATGTGTATGCAATATCTGAACATGTCAGAAGAGGGCATCAGATACCCTAGAATTGGAGTTTCAAGTACTACTGAGCTGCTGTGGATGCTGGGAGGTCCTCTGTGAGCCATCTCTCAGGCCCTAGACCAGAGCTTCTTCAAGTGTGAGTCATGACTCCAGCTGAGGTCACAAACTTGAAATAAAGAGTGGGAGTGGCAAGCAATTTACAGCAGTAAAATGTTCCTCAACACAATACAAAAACCTAATTTAAAATCAGACCATGATGGAACTCAAGTGTTTCTGGCAGCACCTGCTCATGCTACATCCAGTGAGTTCACTACAGCCTTGGTTCTGAGCATGCAGCCTGCAATCCCTGTATTGTGTACACCATCTCATCATGTAATGCCAGCAACACTGCCTGAAACACCCTGGTTCAGAGTTGAGACTGATGAATGTTATGAACTACAGTGCTTCTTTGTTTCTTTTAATTATTTTATATGTAGGAGTGATTGTCTATATGTATATAAATGTACTACAAATGTACCTGATGTCCACAGAGGTCAGAGAGGGTGTTGTGAGTCACCATGTGGGTACCGGTCCTCTGCAAAAGCAAGTTCTCTTAACCACTGAACATCTCTCCAGCCAGAAGTACATTTTTTCTACTGTACACATAAACTTTTCTGCCCTTATAGAAACAAAATGAGTTAGCATTTAAAAATAAAGGGTTCTAATATTTTTTTAGTCTCATTCTATAGCATGTAAATACCAAACTAGTGTATCTTTGGATTTATTTTTCAATTTAAAAATTGCTGTTTGAAGTTCTGACTTGAGCATCAAAAAACACCAGACAACTGTTTGATGAATTCTGGCTTATACCAATGTTTCTGAAATGGCCTTAAACATACTTCTGCATTTTATGTTATATACTTATAAGAAGCATAATTATCATCACTGACAACTAAAATCAAAACTTCTGGAAAATGCTGAAGATGTGCTTATGTCCTATAGAATCAAATATTCAGTGAAGATTTAGTTCTTTAAAGCCAGTTGTGGTGGCACTCATCTTTAATTCCAGCACTCAGGAGGCAGAAGCAGACAGAAGTCTGTGAGTTCAAGGCCAGCTTGGTGTACATAGTGAGTCCCAGAACAGCCAGGACTACACAGGGAAATCAATCCTGTCTCAAAACACATCCCCCCCCAATAAAAAATAAATTAAAAGATTTAGTTCTTTATAAAAATAAATGAGTATCTATTGGGCTTAAAATAAACTTATGATTTAGTACATCAATGTTCGATCTGTGTAATTATAAACTCTACACACCAAGGTTGTATAAAATGTCTTGAACAAAAAGGAATTACAACTGGAAAGATTCAAGGAGGCCTGCACTAGACTGTAGCGGGAAATTATGGATTGTACAGGTGTGGGAGGGGCATGGTCTGTGTAGACAGAAGCTGAGCGCAGAGAAAGAGGCGGGTCTTCCGGTCCCTGGGCTCGACTAGGCTGCGAGTCTGTACGGGTCAATACGGCGGCTTGGCGTGTTGCTAAAACTTCCTTTTATAAATAATTCTAACAAAATAAACCTTATTTAAAACATACCTCTTAGTGACGAATTTTTACCGTGATAATTGGCGCCCAACGTGGGGCTAATTCCACAAACCTGCCGGGTTCGCACCCGCAGACGGAGCTGGTCTGACCGCCCCGCCGGATTCCGCGCCCGTGCACGCTGCACGCTTTGGCCCCCATCTGCGTGCACAAATATTCGATACAACAGCCAAAAAAAAATCTGCATGCAAAAAAACTCCTGAGACCCAGTTCTGATGATACACGCCTGATAAGATTTGTTAAAACATTTAACAGAGACCCTCTCAGCTAAATCACCACCCCGTTTCAAGCACCATTGCTGCTACACTACGACACCTACTGACCATAAGTCCTCATTACATCTGAGTAAGACAATTTTTTTTCTTTTCTTCTAAATGTCCGATCAGATAAATGTTCACAATTTTACTCACTTTTTCACAATAATAATAAAAGATTATTTCCAAGATTACACATTTAGAAGTTATCTCCACCCAAGAGTCCTTTTGCTTTTCTGTGTGATAATATATTTTTTACCTACTTATTTTAAAAGATCTCAACATAAAAAATATAAAACTAAAATGTCTGACATAAATAAACATATTAAGACATTCCAAAAACTCATTGTTTCCATAAAAAAAGTCTACTTTAATCACAAAAAATTTAAAGCTCACATTAATAAAAATTTTAAAAAATTAAATAAAAAATTTAAAAAAATAAATAAAAATTTTATTAAAAAAATACAAGACTCATATTAATAAAAATTTTTAAAAATTAAATAAAAAATTTAAAAAAATAAATAAAAATTTTAAAATAATAAATAAAAACTCTAAAAATTTTAAACAAAAAATAATAAAAAAATAAATATAAAATCTAAAAAAATATTCCATTCTATAAAATTATTAAAAAAAATTATTTATAAAAGACTTTAAAACACTAAAAAAGACCATTACCACTAAATTACAAAATTATAAAACTCGTTTAAAAATTTAAAAAAAAAATTTTAAAACAACACCTACTCAAAATAACCCAAAGCCCCCTCTTAAACAATACTATTACAAAAAAAGTTCTTTACCTAAAATAGTTACCATAAAAAAACTACCCCCGTCCCTCCAACTCTATTCCCAATTATAACAAAAACCAAAAACCACAACCACATAAAAAAACTTATAACAATATAACATACAATTATAAACCTATACCCATAAAAAATTTAAAAACAATAAAAAAGCCATAATAAACTATAATATACACTCATCTTTTATAAGACAATCCTTAAACTCATAGTCAACACAAAATCAAATAATTCCTAATGACTAAATACCATGATACTAGACTAGTGCTTTTCAAATCTAGCATGTGCCATCTAAATCATGAGAGCAGCTGGCTACCCACACTGGTAGGCGACTAAGGCAGACTGGCTGGAAAAGGCACTTGCTGGCAAACCTGAGAATCTGAATTTGATCCTCAGGACTCACGTGAAAAAAGGAAAGACTTTCGTAAAGTTGTTCTCTGATCTCCACACATGTGACATGGCATTAATGAGCCTGCCCATAAATATATGTACACACACACACACACACACAAAACAATAAAAAAATAAAAGATTGCTGGCTGGACTTTCTGAGCCTCAAAATCTGCATTTCTCAAGTGACAGAGATGGCAATGAGCCAATGAACCCTCAGAAAAGAACAATTTAGATACGGCCAGTGCCTCCCTAAGGTATAATACAGAGTGTGGTTAAACAATGTGGTCGCAAGAAAAGAAATGAAAACTTTTTATATAATCCCTCTTTTTTTTAAAGAATAAGTTACCCCTCCTGAGAAGGTAAGATAACATTTAAGATGAAATTAAAGCTATTCAGAACTGCCCTGTGCTGTGGCACTCACTGCCTCTCCCATACTCTATGGCTGGAAGTTCAGGTACACAGTTAGCAATGGGCAGGCTACAATTAATTTCTGAGCAAAAACGGCTACTTAAATTCTTCTTTTAAAGTAAACAATAGCGTCGCTCTATTATCCATCTTGGGGTTTCTTAATGTTTATGTGAGTATGTTTCTGCCTGATTGTATGTCATATGTGTGCAGGTGTTGGATCCCCTGGAGTCAGAATTACTGGCAATTATGAGCCAACTGACCTGAGTGCTTCGAACAGAATTCAGATTCTCTGGCAGAGCAGTATTTTAACCAGTAAGCCATCTCTCCAACCCCTACTCTAATAATTTTTACAAATAAAAAAAAAAATATCTTATAGTATTTACTTAAAATGTTATAGTTTAAAAGTTAAATCAAACAAACAAAAAGCAATTTAACATATTCAGAAGTTTACCTTGAAAGTTTCAGAACACTTACCAAAACCATCAATATCTAGATTATTTTCAACCACAACATCTAGCAGAGAGTCGCCAACTTTCCCCTCGGCCTTTAGTGTCTCACCATCACGGTTCTTGAAGTAGACTGTTATCTTATCTTCTGAGCTAAGAACAAAAGCAACATTTCAATGTTTAGTAATTTCAAAATATAACTTAAAGACCAGGGAGATAGTTCATCAGATAAAGGTTCTTGCCATGAAAACCTGGCCACCCACGTTGGATCCCTGGAACTCATTCCAAGACATGGTTCTCTGGCCTCCTCATATGAATGATAGGCACCCACAACACGTCATCAACATAACTCACACAACAGTGACAAATAAAAAAAATTTTAATCTTATCTTCAAGGTCAAATGAATAAACACAGATGTAGGAAGAAGAAAGCACAAACTGAGGAGCTATTCTTCTACCCCACCTATAGAGGCCAGCTCCATCACTTTAAAAGAAATAAAAACTACTTCCAACCCAGGATTCTGGTAGGTTGTGGAGTTCTGTCTCTCACTTGTCACAGACATGTGAAAACACTCAGCAGTTATTACCACTCAGGACATCTGCTGGGTTTTGTGGTGCACAACAGAGATTCTGGTTTGGTTTCCATGCCATGGATTAAATCCAGACCCTTAAACATGCTAAGCACAAACCTGACCACTGAGCTACACCCTCAGTTCATGAAACCTATTTTACTTTCGCAAGCTCTTAGGAAAAACAGTATCTCTGTGACTGTGGCCCTAAGGGATAAGTTCAAGGTTGTTTGTGGTCAACTTCATAAAAACAAATCATCATTTGGCTAGCCACAGGGTCACTACTATGCAGTTGTCTGATGGGCATGAGACTCTGACCCTGAGAGGCAGTTGTTTTATACTTCTGTGAGTCTTTGAACATTTCATTTTAGTCCAAATGGTATATTCAAAACTAACAGAATCCTGGGAAGATGCACACCACTGCATGTGGTTTTACTATGTGATCTATCACCTAGTAAACCTAAATTGCTTTCCTTTCTACCACACATCATTAAAATGTGGGAAAAGACATCACACTAGCACCTGGAGCTATTTCCTCCATTCCAGCACTAATTAGTTGTACTTTTTAACCATTATAAATACATGGCAATAGTTGTTATACCCCCTCCCCCAGAAGTAAAGTCAAGTAATTTCAGGGCTAGAAATATCTTGTAGAAGTGATAATCTAATCATCGAAATTATCACAAGTAAGTCAGATGAACATCCCTCCAGTGAATAATGCTGTATTATTAATATGGCATTGGATAAAAGGATCCTGCTGATTAAAAAGGCCCAATCTTACAATATCAGTGAAAACTTTCATTTACTTTGTATACTGAATATACAGTATTTTTAAATGAAAGAAATGCTATAAAATTTTGTTTGGATATGTGCCTTCCAAAAAAGGTCTATGTTCCCATACTTCTTTTAATTGGGGCAGGGGCTTTAAAAATAAGTATTTTTACTTGTCTGACATCCCCAGCATGTGTCAGGCCCAATGTCAAAAGACAGACAAGGAGATCTTTTGCATGGCTTCAGAGAAGGAGTCAGGGCAATGCACTTTTATACTTCAGTCCCAACCTGGGCTCTAAGACAAGTGTCTTCACTGAGGAACTGAGACTCTAGTCAACAGCTGTGCTCTTTGCTCAAAGTAAAAAGCTGAGAATGAAACAGTCCTCAGGGCTAGGAGAGTCTCTATAACACTAACTACAAAGGGACATAGGAGGCAAAGATTTGAGCCAGTTGGACTCCGTAGCAAAATGTTTAGGAATTCATGTATGTATTATTTAGATGCATGTGCTGTGCAAATACACACACACACAGAAGGACATTGACATTTTCATTTCGGGCCACTGGGTGATTCAGTTTAATCTACTGATACTAGGATTAAGAGAAAGGGCTTTGTAGAAGCTGAAAATGAGCTCACATTTAGAACTTGTTTTTAATACTTGAAAAACCAGATGTGACTGTCCCCAAGCCATATGGTAATATGAATTGGAGAGATATGGCATGGACAAGTGCCTGGAAGCTAAGCTACAGCAAATGAGGATGTTTGCAGAATTATTCCAAATCAGCAGCTCTAGGATTGCTGTTCTAGCTAAATTCACAGCAAAGGAATTTCAAGTCACTTTAGGATCAGCCTCTTGTTAAGGCTTTTATCTTAGTTTTGACAATGTACAAAATGCTCAAGCCATAGTAGAATTCAAACGTGGATCAGTAACTTATTTAAAGCTCCCAAAATGTCTTTCTACTGCTAAGAACCTAGACTACTACTATGTCCTAAAGCAGTGGTTCTCAACTGATGGGCCTCGACCCTTTTGAGGGTTGAATGACTTTCACGGGGGTCACATATCAGATAGGATCTATAAAAGCAGCATAATTACAGATATGAAATAGTAACAAAAATAATTTTATGGTTGGGGTCACCACAGCACGTATTAGAGGGTCACAGCATGAGAACCATTGCACTAAAGGTATGCAGCCTCAGTAAACAAACACTAAGGTCAGTAATTGATTCACCAGAAGACAAGGGGAGAAGCACAAAGGCAAGAAGAAGCTGATCCTTCAAGAGAAAGAGCTGAGAGCCTAAGCCAGGAGACACAGCCTCTGGCCTTTCTCCAATGGAAACCACTCCACTATACACGTCAGAGTAGTAACTCCACCAGTTAAAGCATTTGATTAGCGTTTGTTTTACAGAACCCTACTTATCCTAGGCTAACTTCCAATACTCCATGTAGCTCTAAGAGTGGCCTTGAACTTCTGATCCCCCTGCTCCACCTCCCAAGTGCTGGGATTACATGCATCTGTCACCAGTACACTTTCTGTGATGCTAAAGATCAGATAGGGCTTTACACTACATAAGCACTCTACTAACTTAACTACATCCACAGGCCAGCATTATACTGTTTTTAATTTAATGAATTAAACAGTTAAAATCGAGGAAACTTATATAAATACTTCATACACATGTACTTGACCAGAGTTAACTTCTGTCTGTTTACCCTCTGTGACTGACTGGTCAACTGTACAGACCACCCCTCCACTCACACTCCCTTCTAAAATCTAGGTAAGATTTCAAGAGGCTGAAGAGATGGCCCAGAGGTTAAGAGCACTGACTGTTCTTCCAGAGGACCTGAGTTCAATTCCCAGAAACCACATGGTGGCTGACAACCATCTATAATGAAATCTGGTACCCTCTTCTGTATACTGTATACATAACAAATAAGTAAATATTTTTTAAAACAGACTTCAAGTAGCAGAATAGGTGTAATTCTTCTAAACCATCATCACCAATTAAACACCCACTTGCTTTGCTTAACTCCAGCAGACACAGTAACAAGGCTGTAGTCCTATAGGTCTCCCCAGGCTTAATGAAGTAAAGCAGTGGATCTCAACCTTCCTAATGCTGTGACCATTTAATACAGTTCCTCATGTTGTGCTGACCCCAACCACAGAATTATTTTCATTGCTACTTTATAACAGTAATTTTTGTACTGTTACAAATTGAAATGTAAATATCTGTTTTCAAACAGTCTTGGGTGCACCCTGTGAAAGGGTCATTGGGACACCCCTGCCCCATGGGTCTATGCCCACAGGTTGAAACCACTGGAGTAAAGTCTAGCTGCTCTTACCCTTCCATTATATAACCTGGGCACTGGCACAGGAAAGGCCCAGTCTATGGCCTCCTCTTTCCCTATCACCTTTGCTCTCTGAAATGGCTCACAAAAGCATTAACTAAAGAGCTACCAGCTGTCAGACCACATGCCTGACATGGAGCAGGATCATGATTCCATCCACAGCATTACAAGAAGAAAAATCGTCACACAAAACCTACTCAAGGTCTAGGCCTGGATTTTGCCAGCTAGTTAATATGAGACTTTATGCCCACTCACCTATCTACTTCACAGGATGGTCTTAAAAGTATAGTGCAATAATATATGTTAAAGTCTTTGTAATCAAAATGCTGCAAAATATCAAGTATTATGTCAGGGTATTTGGGAATAAAAGCTTTTTCAATATCCTCTTATTGAGAGCTTATATAGATGTGGGACTTGAAATTCAGCTTCAAGAACTGCTATTCAATATGACTTTGAATTTCAACAGGAATGTCCTAAACTGGCAATGCCAAACACAGTAGATGCTCACCACATGCTAAATACTTGAAAATATGACTAGCATAACTGCAAGGCAGAATCATAAATATTATTTAGCTTCAATTTTCTGAATGTCCAATAACTACTGGAAGCTGCTATGTCAACAGCAAGAGTCTGGCATAATAAGAGCTGGAAAATCTACTTGAAGCTCCAGTGTCTTTGTAAAGAATCACAATATTCAAAACCTAATGACAAAAATCACAGGAACCAATTTGCAAAAGTATATGTGTTCCCTTAAGTACTAGTTACACTGATTATGTTCAATAACTGTCACAGCTTACATCCAGAAAGTATCTGCCATAGAAAATAAGGCATCTGCAGATGAATAGTTGGAGGGACCAGAGGAAATAGAATCAAATGGTCCCCACAATTTCCCTCTCAACTTCATGTGAAACACACAGTTGGGGGGCACAATTTCTCAATTCCTGCAACACTCTACTCTGGAGTCAAACAACTGACAGGTATCTCTATGGTCACAAGTTCTCAGACATTCGTGATTGTAAAGAGATGGATTATCATGGACCTAGAGACAGCCAAAATGATCTTGGGTTATCAATAATGCCCTTCATGGTCATGTATCATCAGTTTCTGAGCTTTATGATTACTAGGTAAATAAGTTTGGGAATGTGTTATCCTAACAAACCATCGGCTTCCAATCCTAACAATAATGATGTGATAGGTTCAAAACCCTGCAATTCATTTGATGTCCCTCCATTATATTTGGCAAATACATTGATTTGTGACTTTCTTTGGACCTGTGCCTACAAAAGCTGAACTGAGTTCTTCCACAGAAGACCATACAATTCATGGAAACCTTAATCTGGGTTTCTAGACCATGGGCATTGATGTTTGGCTTTGAAGAAACTCTCATCTTTCCTTTGAAACAACAGCTGTTTTGCACTGACATTATGTAATTTTCAACATGTCGACACACTCATACTTTAACTAAATTTTATCTTTAGTACACCTAAGGGGGCTGTGCCTTTAAAAACAAATACACCCAATATAAATCTTCCACCTAGGGGGCTGGAGAGATGGCTCAGAGGTTAAGAGCACTGACTGTTCTTCCAGAGGTCCTGAGTTCAATTCCCAGCAACCACATGGTGGCTCACAACTACCTAGAATGACATCTGATATCCTCTTCTGTATACTGTATACATAATAAATAAATCTTTTAAAAAAAAAAATCTTCCTCCTATGGGGATCTCTCAACTCTCTCAACATTTACTACAGAATTCGCTGCACTATGACCCCAAGAAGTGTTGTTAAGAAGTACCTGCCTAATGAGCCCTCATTTTCAAACCAGGCTCAAGACCAATATCACCTGTACGGAGCCATTTATTCCTTAAAGAATCCTGCAGGGGCAACACTGTTATCCTAGGTCTACAGGAACTGAAGTTATAAGCCAGTGCGTGTTGATTACCTAATTCCCACTAGGCAGCCGCTCCTAACCCTTCCCTAGCTGGAAGGCAGCACAAAAGGCCAGTGTGTTAGCCTTGCCAGGAGAGTAACCAGACAGTAAGGTCGACAAGGACACCCCACCGATGAAACCCCAGGGCCAGTGCCCTACAACGCCCGAGCCAAGCCGGGAACGCTAGCGTCACTAGGCGGAAGAGACCCGGGCGGAAACGCAGGCCGCGGACGGACACCGGGACCCACCACTCACCACCGCGCCTCACCTGCTCCACGCGCGCGCGGACACGCTCAGCGGCCGCCTAATCCCGGCCTCTGTGCGCACAACGGGGCTCGGGGTCCACGGAGGGACACCAGTTCCCGCGCGGACCCCACAGACCTGCAGCCACCGGCGATCCAGGCCACGGAAAGCCACGGAGGCGCAGGCGGCGCGCAGGAGTCGAGCGCCCGGAGCGGCTGCCATAGCCCTGTCGAAAGGTTCCGAGCGCTGTGATGTCCTGCGCAGTCCAGAGGGTCTCGCGGGTCCCTCCAGTCCAGCTACCCCGCGGACTGCACGCACTCGAGCTCGCTGGGGCCCTTTAACCTGCAACCGTGCCCCGCCCCGCCTCGCCGCTGCCACGCCTCCGCGGGGCGGGGCCGAGCGTGGCTCCCGAGAGCTGGTCAGTTCACCTTGGACCTCTTCTGCAGACAGCTTTGTATTCAGCAGCAATTACTTGTCAAAGACTGTCCACCTGGTTAACTGAGTCATCTTTGTCCCGCTCCCTCAGAACAAAGCAAAATATCGCAGTTTCCAACACTTTTAGTGGTCAAGTTAAAGCAAAAGGGATCTAGGTTTTTCCTACCCAGGACAGCAGAGAGCTTTTACAAAGTTTTAGAACGCCAATAGGCATTTTTATAAAGAGAGGCATACATAAAAGCGTTAAGTCTCATAACAAATAATTTGTTATTTAGGGGTCCTGAAATAGTGCTTGGTGCAGGTAATAATGCTGGGCCTGGACTAACAAACTGATTGTATAAAACTCTGAAACTTAACAGGAAGGTTTCTGTTTTGTTTTTTGATGAATAATGGCTGGTAAGTTGTGAAATAGTTTTTGAGGTCAAGCATTCAAACCCACGTCCTATGATGAACAGAGAGAGACCTTGGATAAATTGCTCTCGGGAATAACAGTTCAGGGCCGTTGTGGAGGTTTAGGTGAATAAGGGCAACAAACTGCGTCACAAGCCAGGAGCGATAAATGCATCATCGTCTGGAACATTCCTCCTGATAAGGCACTGAAGGACAGAAGCATATGTTGCAAACAAGCTGAACATAGTAAAAGAATTCTTGAATATTCAAGCTGGAGTTGGAGACATAGCTAAGAGGTTAAGAATACTTGTTCTTGCAGAGAACCTGGGTTCAGTTTGCAGTAACCACAGAGCAGTGCACTCACTGTAGTACAGTTTTCTGGCCTGCAGCTGCTTAGCCCTCCAAAATGACTCACTTATAGTAATTACATGCTGTTCGACCTATGGCTCAGGCTTATTGCTAGCTAGCTCTCTCATCTTAACTCAACCCATTTCCATTAATCTGTTTTGCCACACAGCCTGTGGCTTACCTGTTTCTTTACATCTTGCTTCTTGGGTGGCTGGATCACATCTCCCTTGACTCTGCCCTCCTTCCTCTGTATCTGTGCTTCCAAGATGGTCTGCCATAGGCCAAAACAATCCCTTTATTAACCAATGACAGTTATAGCACACAGAAAGACATCCCTCATCAGCTCACAACTTACCAGTATGTCTAAT
The DNA here is from genome assembly GCA_004025045.1 of Sigmodon hispidus. NCBI lineage: Eukaryota > Metazoa > Chordata > Mammalia > Rodentia > Cricetidae > Sigmodon > Sigmodon hispidus. The sequence continues at coordinate 10,702 of PVIH01012643.1, read as the reverse complement.
TCCAGGAGATTCAAAGCCCTCTCTGGAACCAGGCATGCACATGGTGCACAAACATATATTTAGACAAATACATTGGGAGGAAAAGGAGTATTACTCAAGAGGCTGAAGATATGCTATGGCAGTTAAGAGCATTTCTTGCACTTGTAGAGGACCTCTGTTTTCCAGGACCCACTATAGCTGGCTTTCAACTGCCTGTAACTCAAAACTCCACAGGAATCCACTACCCTCTTCTGGCCTCCACAGGCACCCATATACTGTACATCTCTTTAAAAAAGAAATCAGTCTGAACATATCTCCTCAAACATTTATCATTCTTATGATATGAATTGTAAAACTTCATTTAGCTTTTTGAAATGTATAGTGGGTTATTAGCTCACTATAGAAGAGCACACCAGGCCACACTATGCATACTTATGTGCACATATGTGTATATATATATAAAACATCATATGAAATCCCATTAGTACTTTTATGATTTTGTGCTTCTGTTAAAATTATAAAGAACAGAAATTTGGGGTTCAGAGAGATAGCTCAGTAGTCGAGTATGAATGTTGTTCTTACAGTAGAGCAGAGTTCGATTCCTAGCTCCCATGTTGGGTAGCTCACAGCAGCTTCTAATATCAGTTCTAAGGCATCAGTTGCCCTCTTCTGGCCTCTGTAGGCATCTGCACAGACACACAGACACACAGACACACACACACACACACACACAGAGAGAGAGAGAGAGAGAGAGAGAGAGAGAGAGAGAGAGAGAGAGAGAGAGAAACACATATACACATAAAATAAAAAGGGAAAGCAGAAATCTCCAAAATCAAAATAGCAGCAGGTTTTATGTGCAGTAAGAGCCCAGTCTTTGCTTCCAAGAGGCACTTGTTGCTTTGTCTTCCCATGAAATAAAAGAAAGGCCTACCTGGTTCCATTTGCCTTTTATGGAGGTATCAATCCTGGCCATCAGGGCCAAACCCCATCCTATTTCCTTGACCAGCCTTGGGTGGGCAATTAAACTTCAACATCTCTTGGAAGGAATGCATTTCCATGAAGTCAATCCTATTCCTCCCAACAGATGACCTCTTCTTGCACAGAAAATACATTTGGCAAAGCCTTTGCTAGGAATTGTGCTAGGAACCTCCACAGTGTTAGCTCAGTCATGAGCAACTATGGATGTTGGAGACAGACCAGTAAGCAAAACAGTCCCTGCTCTCTTATTTTATAGATGCGAAAACTAAAGCCCACTGTATCAGCACATGTTAAAAATCACTAACTGTACTGTGTATTTTAAATCACATTTTTTTAAAAAAAAGTCTAATATATTACAGTACATTGTGTTGGCGAAGCTTTGAGAAAATAGGCAATTTGAACAGTCTACTAGCTGGTATGAAAAATAGTTCAATTTCTTTCTAGGGCAATATGAATTTTTCTTTATTATGTCATATGTAGTGTTGCATACATGTGTAGTTTATGTACACATTTGCAGTTGTACATGTAGAGCACCAAGGTCAAGTGTCTTTTCCTGGATTCCTTTCCGCTTTATTTATGTTGTAGAATATTAGTTAAAGATGTGTTACATTCATTTATGCTGTGGAACATTTAAACATTTGTTTAAATGATACAATATGTGCTGCATTCCCTTATGTTGCATTTGCTTAATTCTGTGAAGCTGTGTTACATTGGCTGTAGGTCTAATAAAAAGCTGAACAGTCAATAGCAAGGCAGGAGAAAGCATAGGCGGGGCTGGCAGGCAGAGAGAATAAATGGGAGGAGAAATCTTGGAAGGAAGATCCAGGAGCAGGATAAGGAGGAGGAATTCAGGGGCCAGCCACCCAGCTACAGAGTTAGCCAGAGTAAGAAGTTCAAAAAAAGTATACAGAAATGAGAAAGATAAAAGCCCAGAGGCAAAAGATAGATGTGAAAGTTTAAGAGAGGCTGACTAGAAATAAGTGAAGCTAAGACCAGGTATTCATAAGAAAGAATAAGTCTCAGTGTGTGATTATTTGGGAGCCGAATGGCAAGCCCTGCAAAGAGCCAGAGAGTAAAAAGTAAAAACAACCACCAACAATTTGTTTGTTTGCTTGCTTGCTTGTTTATTATTGCAGTTCACCAGCTGGGCCAGTGCCCTAGCTATGGTTCCTATTGCTGTGATGGAACACCATGACCAAAAGCAAGTTGTGGAAGAAAGGTTTTATTTGGCTTATATATACATCCACCTCTCATAGTCCATCATTAAAAAGGTCAAGGCTGGAATCTGGAGTCAGAAGCTGATGCAGAGGCCATAGAGGAGTGCTGCTCACTGGCTCACTACCCATGGTTTATTCAGGCTGCTTTCTTGTAGAACCCAAAACTACCAGCCCAGGAGTGGCACCACTCACAATGGGCTGGGCCCTCCCCCATCAACTTCTAATTAGGAAAATGTTCTACATGCTTGTTCCAGCCAGATCTTATGGAGGCATTTTATTAATTGGGATTACCTCTTCTTTGATAACTTTAGCTTGTGTCAGGTTGACACAAAACTAGCCAGCACATGTAGGCTGGCTATCCAATGAGCTTCAGAGATCCATCTGCCTCCACCCACAATCCTCAAGGCTCAGATTACAGGCACACACCACCCTGGAACCTTAGGCTACAGATAGTCATACAAATGTTACAAATACAAAATGATGTCTCAGCCGTTATTTACAGCATTTCTGCAATAAGAAAACACTGAAAACAATTCAACTGTTCTTCATTTGGAATGAACTGTGACAAGTGAATAATATGAACCTATAAGAGGTGGGGGGCTCAAAAATGAAATGTTTAACAGTAAAGATTTGTATTATAAGTAGTAAAACTTAGTGTTGATAGATATTGATTGGAATTGTACATGTAAATACTAGACACAGCCACAAATAGGAAAGTAGTCATTACAACTGGAGCTAAGGTTGGAGATGTGCTGCTTCAATCAAAAAGCAAGTAGGCCTGTAAGCAATTATGAGAGTCCTCAGTCAAGAACCTAAAGAAGTCAGAGGAAAGTATCTTTTCATCCCTTACCCTGAAAAAGGACACTGAGTCTGAAAATTGCATGTGCAGGTTTTAACATCAAGTGATTTGTAAACTATACCTGCAAAGAAATATGTTCTGAGAAGAGTTAAAAGCTGAATGTCACTGTGACTAGCCCTTACCCCATGCAATGAGGCACTCTGAGCTGGAGAGTCTCTTCCTAGTGGCCTCCAATTAAAACAAGAGAGCCAGATCTTTGCATTTTTATAGCACTGCCAAAGCGTTGAGCTGCCATATAGCAATAAGCTGACCTATAGCCCTGAGCTGTCCTATAGCCCTGAGCTCTTCTATAGCACTGAGCTGTCCTATAGCAATGAGCTGTCCTATAGCCCTGAACTGACCTATAGCAATGAGCTGACCTATAGTAATGAGCTGCCTGTCCTATAGCAATGAGCTGATGTATAGCTTGAGCTGACCTATAGCAGTGAGCTGCCCTATAGCCCTGAGCTGCCCTGTAGCACTGAGCTGTCAGTGCAGCTGATGTAAAGACCTACAATATATAGTGTATTCTCTCTAGATGCTATTTGCTTTGCTATTGTCATTCTATAGCTGAAAAGCTGATGTTCAAGGACATTATCAAACCCTGGCCAAAGGAGCAGAACTCATGCCTGGAACTCAAATCTGATCAAAATCCCATGACTAAGAAGCTCACAGACCTCTTTATACAGACAAACTATAAAACTGCATTTTAAGTATTTATGCTTATAAGTTTGTGTTACTCTCAACCTTAAACAAAGAAAATTATTTTCTCCATAGGCAGTGGTTAAGAGAGACTCAGTCAAAGTGATGAGAAGAATTATGCTCTAAATGGGGCATCTACATTCCACAGCTCAGGAAACATCACAGAAGAGGGAAATCATTAGAAAGAATGTAAGACCCGGAACACAGAAGGAGTGCTGTGAATACAGCCTTCTAGATCTGATGTGCCTTTGACACTCACAAACTCACTAGAGCTGTGCCTCCTGCACAGTCTGAGCTGCCTAACATCATCTCATCATGGATGCGAGTGGGTGGCTCATGCTGCTCCATCCCTAGCCAAGAAATTACTGGTAGTTAATAGATGTTGGGGGAAGAGTCATTTTTCTTTTTTTTTTCTATTTAATTTTTTTGTATTTATCAAAAAAACAGTAAAAAGAATTTAAAATGCAGAAGAGTTAACAATAACTATACAGAGGATAAGAATCATAAGCATGGCTTATCAAGGGTGGAAATGCAAATAAGATTGCTACACATATATTTTCTTTGTGTTCACCTTTCCCTCTGAATTTTTTTTTTTTTTACATCCCTGTATATCCTTATTCAAGGTCCCTTCCCCCTTCCACCACATCTGGTCATTTTTCTTCTCTGCAACTCCCCATCCCCTCCCTGGGCAGGGAGCAGACAGTCCTATGGTCCCACTGACCCAATAATGCTTGGATCAGTCTTCACTCCTGGCCAAATTCAGTTTTGTCCCCCCTCCCTCAAGAGTGAGTCAGGTGTTCCTATAGTTGGACTGGGGTTTGAAGGGTCAGTCCAGGGTGTTTCTGATCCCAAGCTGTTCAGTGGTTGTGGTTTGCCACTTGGGCATGTTTGGCTTTTTTTCTTGTTTGTTTCTTTAGAGACCACTAGTGAGTGAGTACATCCCCTGCTTATCTCTCTGAGTTTGTGATACTTCGCTCAGGAGGATATTCTCCAAATTCATCCATTTGCCTGTGAATTTTAGGATATCATTTTTTCTTACTGCTGAGTAGTATTCCATTGTGTAGATGTACCACAGTTTGTTAATCCATTCTTCAGTAGAGGGACATCTAGGTTGTTTCCAGGTTCTTGCTATTACAAATAATGCTGCTATGAACATAGTTAAGCTAATACCTTTGGAGTGTGAATGTGCCTCTTTAGGGTATACACCCAGAAGTGGTATTGCTGGGTCCTTGGGGAGATTGATTCTCAATTTTCTGAGAAACCATCATATTGCATTCCAAAGTGGCTGAACAAGCTTACACTCCCATCAACAATGGAGGAGTGTTTCCCTTGCTCCACAACCTCTCCAGCATAGGCTGTCATCTGTGCCTTTTATCTTAGCCAATCTAACAGGTGTTAGGTGGTACCTCAAAGTTGTTTTGATTTGCATTTCTCTGATGGCTAAAGATGAAGAGCACTTTTTCAGGTGCCTTTCAGCCATTCGTAGTTCCTCTGCTGAGAATTCCCTTTTTAGATCTGAACCCCATTTTTTGATAGGGTTATTTAAGATTTTGGGCTCCAAATTCTTGAGAGTCATTTTTCTTTAGTGATGTAGACAATGGGAAATTGCCCATGCTCATAAAAGCAACCTTAATTAAATTCAATTTGTCATTAAAAAGGAAAACGACACCCATGCTATCAAAAAAGCAGCACTAGCCGCTTTTACAGAGAACCTTGGTTCAGTTTCCAGTACCCACACAACAGCTCACACTCCTCTGTTACCCTAGTTCCAAGTCATTCACCCCTCTTTTGACTTCCGCCAACACTAGGCATGTATGTGGTGCAAATACATACATGCAGGCAAACACTCATACACACAGGATAAAAATAAATATATTTGAAGACATAAAAGCAGGAGGGGGAACTTGTTAGGAAGGAGAAGGAATTCAGATAGTGAAGGAGGATATGAAGGGAAATATGATCAAATACATTATATACACATATGAAATTGTCAAAGAATAATTTTTTTAAAAATACAGAAACTGGTAGAGGCTGGAGAGATGGCTCACTAATGAGGAGCTTGTGCTGTGTTTGCAAAACCCTAGCTCATTTCCTAGCACCCATGTTGGGTGAATGGAAAAGACACAGAGAGAATAAAAGGACATGATGACCATTCTTAGCTAAAGTAAAGAAGGAGATTCTGGGAGAACCCAGGTAACCAGGTCTGTTTTGATATGCTAAACAGGCACCTCAGTTACCCTTTTGTCCTGAGTTTGAAACCAACACTGGGTGGCTCACAACTGCCTATAAGTCTAAGTTCTCTTATACCCTTTGTAGCTTCCAAGAGCACCTGCACTCACATGCGCGTAACCAAGCACAGACACATACCCATGCAAAGACAGACAGACAGAGAAAGACAGACAGACAGACAGACAGACACACACACACACACACACACTCAAGAATAATGCTTTTTTTAAAAATAGCAATCGGGGCTGGCAAGTCACTCAGCTGTTAAAGGCACTTGCGGCCACGTGACAGTTTGAGTTCAGTTCCCAAAACCCTCATGTTGGAAGAAGAGACTCAGTTCCTGCAGGCTGTCCTCCACCTCCACACTCATACTCTGGCATGCACATGTGCCCCCCCCACACACACACATCATATATGCACACACTTTAAAACATCCTTTAAAAAAACCAATTAGACTTCATCTTCCTTCTGTTCTAAGCATCTTGTCTTGTCTTGCTACCATATACATATGATATACATATTATCCTATATGTACGTATGCCAAGATTTATAAACCCTTCTTTTAGGCAACAGTGAAGAGAAATGTGGAGGGTGGCAAAGATTCATATTTCAATGCAAAACTTGATAGCCTAGTAGATTGGTTGCTTTTTCATTGGTGTGACCAGACCTGGCAAAAATCACCTGTTTGGAAGTTTTATTTAGAGCTCACAGTTCAGAGGACTAGAGTCCATTGTGGTGGAATGGCATGGCAGAGGAAGTTTTCAGCTCAGGAGCTGACCAGAAAGCAGAAAGAAAAGAATTTTCTGAGCTACTTTTTTAATGTTGTGAAGACACCATGACCAAGGCAACTTATTAAATAAAAGATTTACACATTTACAGAGAGTTAGAGTCTATGATTTACAGAGAGTTAGAGTCTATGATCAACATGGAGGGAGCATGACAGAAGTTAGGTAAGCATCAAGCTGGAACAGTGGCTGAGGGCTTACATGCTGATCCACAAACAGGAGAGAGAGAAGGGGGGAGAGGGAGAGAGAGAGGGAGAGGGAGAGGGAGAGAGAGAGAGAGAGAGAACTAACTGGAAATGCTATGGGCTTTTGAAATCACAAAGCCTACCACAGTGACACACCTCCTCCAACAAGGCCACACCCCTAATCCTCCCCAAACAGTTCCATCAGCTGGGACCAAGCATTCAAATATATTATCCTATAAGGAAAATTTCTCATTCAAGCCATGATAAGAATGCTGACTTCTCCAGAGGCTTTCTCTTTCCCCCTTTCTATTTAGGCAACTCATAAAATGATGCCACTCACATTTAGGGTGGGTCTTCTTTCCTCTATTAAAACTCTCTAGAAGTATCTACATATACTTGTGAAGAAGTATGCCTCCTGATATCCCAACTGTAGCCAAGTTAACAATGAAGATTAATCTTCATACCTGGTGTCTGTAGCAGGTGTTCCAGGGTTTCTATTGCTGTAAAGAGACATCATGACCACAACAACTCTTATAAAGGAAAACATTTAATTGGGTGGCTTACTTACAGTTCAGTTCAGGCCATTATAATCATGGTGGAGAACATGGTGGGATCATGCCAGTGTGCAGGAAGACATGGTGCTGGAATAGTAGCTGAGAGTTCTATCATCTTGCAGGCAACAGGAAGTGAAGTGAGTATCACAGAGTAAAGCTTAAGCAAAAGAGACTTCAAAATCCACCCCCATGGTGACACACTTCCTCCAATAATGCCATACCTACTTCAACAGTGCCACACCTAATAGTACCACTCCCGTTGAAGGACATTTTCTTTCAAACTGCCACATGTTGTAACTTTGAAAACTTATGCTAGACATCCCTGGAAGTGGAGGCAGCAAGACACTCTGATATAAGAGTATGAGGTAAGAGGAATCCTGCTGGGGTTTGTAGGCTTGAAAATTCTCTGCTTTCATCTTTCACATTTGCAAGAATAATTACTTAGAAATTGATGATACCTCAAGATCCTAAAATCACATACAGTGTAGCATTAATATTCTGAGTACATAACTGGGAGCATAGAACATGTGATCAAGAATTGTTTTGATTTCAGAGTGTAATGATCAGAAACAACCAAGGGTTACAGTACTGTTCTGCAATGTAACTGCATGAGAAACAACAAAAGTAAGTACTCAAAAGCTGCAAGATGATGGCTGGCAGCCAGCCAGAGATTATCTAGTAGGTCAATGAGCAAGGTTCTAACTTTGAGGGGCCAATGGATGTGAAAGAGGGATGTTCCAGATGAGGTTATTGCCACATCAAGTTCAAAGGGCAGAGAGTAAATGTGGAAAAGAGAGAATGGGGAGACAGCCTCAGTCTTTGGATTGTCTGTCTCTGATCAGAAGCCACAAGACAGCTTGTGTCAACTCCGTGTCCTGCTTCCAGTGACCTAGTGGAATCTGTCAGGTGTTTGCTAACAGGCAGAGGCAGATTCCAACTGACGTTAGGCAATCTGAAACATAACCAAAACCAAACCAAACAAAAGCTGTCAGTGGCAGAAGCTACAGGATACTCATGCTTTATTGCCTTAACACAGCATTGTAGTCAGGGTTTCTCTTGCTGTGATGAAACACCATAAGCAAAGCAACTTAGGGAGAGAAGGCTGTTGGTTTATTACACTCCCACATTGCAGTCATCACTGAAAGAGGCCAAGATGGAAACTCAAGCAGGGAGGGAACCTGGAGGCAGGAGCTGATGAAGAGGAGCCTCTTACTGGCTTGTTTCTCTAGGCTTGCTCAGCCTGCTTCCTTATAGAACCCAGGACCAGCAGCCCATAATGGAGCGGAGGCCCACCCCATCAATCACTAATTAAGAAAATGCCCTATAGGCCTGCTCTACAATCTTATAAAGGCATCTTCTCAATTGAGGTTCCTTCCTCTCAAATGACCTTAGCTTATGTCAAGTTGACATAAAACTATCCAGAACACACAGGATCTACAAATGAGTATCTATGAAGTGGTTTACTTAACTTCCAGTTTGGGAGGCCTCAAGTTGAAGATCAGCTGATACCATCGGTTTCCGCTCCAATGAGGGCTTTGTGGTAGATGATGTCACTAAGGCAGAGCAGGAGAGGTCACATGGTAAGGTGAGAAGCAGGACACGAGAGTTGAGGGGCCAGTTTCTCTCTTTTTATAACTACTCACGCTTGGGAATTAACTCACCCTGACAGACTAGTGTTGGTCTCTCGCTTTGACTGGCGTTCCTATGACCTAGTCATCTCCCAATTCACCATCTCCTAACAGTACTCTTGGGTGGCCTTAGGAAGCATACTCAGTGCCAGATCTAACCACAGTACTGCTCTTGAGAATGCCAACAAAAAAAGCTGAACTGAGAAACATTCTATTCAATGTTTCTCAGAAACCAATACTTCTCAGAAACAAACAAAAGAACTGCCAAAGCTGAAAAGAGCCTGAAAGACACGTGATGACTAACTGCAACATGGGACCCTGGGACAGAGAAGAACAGTAAAAACTAACGGGATCCAAGTATAACATTGACTCTGATAATAAAAAGAAAGAGAAGATTCTAGAATGGAGGGGGAACAAAGGAAAAAAGCCAAGATTTAACAGTGTGTGCTCAAGTGATTTGACAAGACAATCTAAACCTCTAATGAGTAAGTCATAGGCTTTCCTACAAATGGAGCTAAAATAACTGGCTATCCTTTGGAGGGGTAGTTATGTTATTATATTATGTTATGTTATGTTATATTTAGATAAAAAGGTCATATACCTAAAACAAAACTAAAATATAAAAGTCTTATAATAAAATACACTTAAAACACTTTATCTTGTTACTGTGAGATAGGAAAAAAATTCCTAGACAGAATACAAAATCAGAATAGTTATTAATTCAACTCTTATCAAGAAAATATAGAGGGTCTGGAGAGCTGGCTCAGCAATTAAGAATAATTGCTGCTCAATCATGAAGATAGGAGCCTAGATACCAGCACTCACATAACAAGCCAGGTGTTCTGCACACACACAAACACAAGCACTGACACACATAAACACATACACTGACACACAAACACATACACTGACACACAAACACAAGCACTGACACACACAAACATGCACTGACACACACAAACACATACACTGACACACACAAGCATGCACTGACACACACAAACACATACACTGACACACACAAAAACATACACTGACACACACAAACACATACACTGACACACACAAACATGCACTGACACACACAAACACATACACTGACACACACAAACATGCACTGACACACACAAACACATACACTGACACACACAAAAACATACACTGACACACAAACACAAGCACTGACACACACAAACACAAGCACTGACACACACAAACATGCACTGACACACACAAACACATACACTGACACACACAAACATGCACTGACACACACAAACACATACACTAACATGCAAACACATACACTGACACACACAAACATATATACTGACACACACAAACACAAGCACTGACAAACACATATACTGACACACACAAACACAAGCACTGACACACACAAACACATACACTGACACACACAAACACAAGCACTGACACACACAAACACAAGCACTGACAAACACATACACTGACACACACAAACACAAGCACTGACACACACAAACACATACACTGACACACACAAACACATACACTGACACACAAACACAAGCACTGTCACACAAACATGCACTGACACACACAAACACATACACTGACACACA